>JALPQI010014992.1:0-33582 GCA_025490895.1 Thaumatotibia leucotreta | reverse complement strand
GGTATATTCTGATAGCCCATGACGTAGGGAACCTAAAAAAAAATTTTTGACGTCAAGGTTTGGACCACCCTGTATATTCATCGAAGCACATTATAGTCATATACACAATCGTGTTGCCTATAAGCATTTTAGTCATTCCTAAATAAGAAACGAGAAAGCTTGATTATAACATTATTGTGTTCAATACTTTTTCAAAGAGTCAATAAAAATAAGTAAACAAATCTAAAATAATTAAATAAATACGGCGAAATAAAGTGCAGATCCTGAGGTGACCGCTCGTTGATGTCTTTTTTGCTGGCACGCGATTGGTCGAATTCATTATTGAGTTGCCCACAGCAATATAAACTAAGATTAGGTAGGTAATTTTTCATACAAATAAATAAAGAATTCTAAAAGAAAAGAACAAATTAAAACTAATAATATATAATTGAAACTAAAGCTATGAAACATATTAAGATAAAATGCTATAATAAAAAACCACACCCTCCTGCAGGTCCGCTTCATTTACTTATGATGTTTTTTTTTTTAATTTTACAAAAACCTTACTAGGGACCATATAAAAGTGCCGTATTGAAAGAAAATAAAAAACACTGTGTATATTTACAGGTAGTAAGTAGGTAGTAAATTTTTATAGATAGCTTTATCGCTCGCTTGGCTTAACATCACTTGTAAAGTGACTCACACAGTTACTCACACTAAACGCAATAAAATATAATGTGCCTTTTATCCTACCATTACTACCATGAGTTTCATGCGGCGATAATCGTATTCGTGTAGGTACTTGGGTCTATTTCTCGAAAGCTTGTAGCTTGTTACACTTTGTTTGGTTTGGTGTTTAAAAAAAGGTAAAGAATCTTGCGGTATCTTTTTATTGAAAACTACGAGTAGAAAATAAGTTTTAGCAAATCTACATAATATAACAAGGAAATACAGTGATTTACATTCATTAAGTACCTAGTTTGGATTTTTATATGCATTTTTTAATAAAAAGATACAGCAAGATTGTTTACCTTTTTTTTAAACACCAAGCCAAACAGAGTACCTATAGCTTAGCGGCCCGTTAGTGGAGCCTATTTCAAAGACATAGGGTTCACTGATGGTCAGCTAAGGGTGTTGTTGTCTATTTATTTACATTTAGTTGTTGTAATTTTTTAATATGCAGGTAGATGATAGGTTCTCATCACACATTTATTTTTGTTATTTAACGTCCAAAGTTTGGCAAAAGAAATTGTGTACCCTACTACCTAAGCTTTCATTTGAGATAAATAAAAAATTGTAATACAAACGGAAGTCCTTATCTAATTAATAGTGTTAAAAAGAGACTTCCACTTGTATTACAAGTTACAAGCTTATAAGAAAACGGATGCCTTAACTTAATTTATTTTCGTCTCGCTCTAACCCACACGATATGAGTCGCACAGGGAAAGTTATTTGTTATAATGAACACACGCATATCCTAAGGTAGATATAAATATCTAAATATCTTGGGACATCTTACATAAATCGACCTTCTCCCACGGTAAGCTCAATTGGGCTTGTGATGTGAGACAGACATACCAAGCGACGACACACGTGCACGTGCACAGGAACAAATATTTGTGATAAATAAATACACAAATAATGTCCTCGCCGGGATTCAAACCCAGAACCTCCAGCTTCGTAGGCAGAGTCACTAACTATTAGGCTAGAGAGGCGGAAAATCCTATGGTATCGGCAAAGGACGTAACGGACGTAAGCCTCCTCCTTTTAACTATTCTATATTAGGGTGTTTCACTTTTGTATGGGCAAAAAAAAATTGTGATAACTATTTTCCCTGACTTTGCTCACGCCCTAAGTTTCTCTGATATAAAAATGATATATATCAAATTTTATTGAGATTGGACAACGTTTAAAGGTTGCACACTTTTGAAAGTAAAGCCAAAGCCCCATACATTACGAAAAAAATTACTTTGTTATAAAATCAAATATAATGAACCAACACTAAAAAAGAATGGAGAAGTCGAATTTAATGTCATATATTAAAAATGAGAACTTATTCTTTGGAAGTAGGTATAAATTCTAAAAAATATTTATTAAGGCACTTTTATGAAAACCTAATTCCCAGTGTTTTACTAGTTTCATAACTATAATAGATTAGTGTACTATATGTAAACATGCAATTATGGCCTAAAATTAAGTAAAAAAACCGGGATCTAGGTTACTTTATAAATAATACCATATTAAGGTTATAGTAAATTCACACACGTGCTTAAAGAATAAAATCCTTTTTTTATATTTGACGATAGAATCTACTTTCCCTAGTAATTTTTGTGTTGGTTCATTATTTTTTAGGAATTTATAACAAAGTAATTTTTTTCGTAATGTACGGGGCTTTGGCTCCACTTTCAAAAGTGTGCAACCTCTAAACGTTATCCAATCTCAATAAAATTTTAAATATATCATTTTTATATAAGAGAAACTTAGGGCGTGAGCAAAGTCAGAGAAAATTTCACAATTTTCAAAAATGAAACACCCTATTCTCTATATACGCATAGTTAATATGGTCTACGCCCTACGCCCAGCAATGGATTAAGATGTCTAATGATGACGACGAATTCGTTACAAACAAACGTAACCGAAATAGCTCTCCGAATCGCTAAACTGAAGTGTCAGCGGGCGGGGCACATTGCGCGTAGAACCGATGGCCGTTGGGGCGGGAAGGCTCTTGAGTGGCGGCCACGTACCGGAAGGCGTAGCGTGTGGGTAGGCCCCCCACAAGGTAGACTGATGACCTGGTGAAGGTCGCAGGAGTCCGCTGGATGCGGGTGGCGCAGGACCGGTTATTGTGGCAATCTTTGGGGGAGGCCTATGTTCAGCAGTGGACGTCTTTCGGCTGATATGATGATGATGATGATGAAACGTTTACGGACGAGACACACGCATGGTAAGGATGTGTTCAAAACGCGTAAACGCTAATTTAGAAATGGTTCCGCTCTGCCGAACCATTGGCTCACACCTGGGCTCTGCTATTCAAAATAACCTTACTTGATTCAAACCCTTAACAAACCAATTTCCCGTGACCTGGGGCTTATTTCTTAAAAGCTTGTACCTTACTTAAATTAGCATGTCTCAAAAATATAAATCTGGGAGTCAAGAGAAGAGAAGAGTTTTTCCGAAACTTATGTACGGAATATCAGATGATATTTAGGTACCATTAGCTTTCGGTGAAGGAAAACATCGTGAGAAAACCTGCATACATCCGCGAAGAAATTCCAAAAGTGAATGTGAAGTTCCCAACCCGCTTAGGGCCAGCGTGGGGACTATAGCCCAATCCCTCTCATATATGAGAGGAGGCCTGTGCCCAGCAGTGGGACATTATATAGGCTAAAATATTATTTTTAAATATTATATTTTGATTTGTGCATTTACTTTTTCCCCAGTAGTCACACTACTTAATACTATTTAAATTATAAATATTAGATCAGCTCAGCTTAGCTCAGCTTTCGCGGCTGATAACGTGGGTTTAATTCCCACCTCAGACGTTGGTGATCTTGGTCGTTTTTTCTTTGGTATATTCTTTATTCGATCCAATTATTTATTCTTTATTATCAACAACCATGTAAAAAACAGCTTACGCCAAGACATTACATATGAAATTACCTATAAGCTAACATAATGCTAGTAGTTATAACATTTTATGTCAAAATAATGAAAAGGAAAAATTATAGGGTAAAGTAGCAGGTATTAAGGTAATGGTTAATTTTTCTTCTAAGTTGTGTCCATCTATCAGAAAAAATGTCGGCATTTTGAATCATAGCTAAAAAGTTATTAATTAGTTCTATAGCTCTGTTCTGTGGGTGGGTACGTTGGAAGTTTGATGGGTGCGGATGTGATATGGAATAGTAAGGAGGTCTCTATGACATCCAATATTCATAATTTAAACTATACTGGTTTTCTACAGGATACATTTTACTTGTGCACAATAGCAATATACACCTGATCCGTCACGCATGCGTAGTAGACACAATTAACTTACATACTTGTATATAGTACGCTAAAATATATGTATGTGAAACAAGCATTGAGTCAATTTAAATATCGATATAAACCAACCACTTCTCGACCTTATAATATAAGCAACTAATACAGTCGATAAGTGGTTGACTTTTTTGACAGTCTATGCCTCATATGATATGGATACTTGCAATATCAAATGACATACCTAAATGTTGCATTTCTAGTATAAAAAATATCCAAGAGATGGTGCTGTCTTGCATTTCAATGGCTTTATTGTTTGTATTTTCGGGATGTATCCATCGTAATATCAAAATTGCACATCTATTCACCCTATAACAAATGTATAACAAGAGCTCCAATAATTACTGGCCATGATTATGATTGTCTACATAGTGGAGTCCAATCCTCCTGTCACTGTGAAAGGCTTGAGGTGGTGGAAAGATACAAGTACCTGGGGCTGACAATAGACTCCCGCTTTACATGGAATGCACATGTGGAGGTGGTGTGCGAGAAACTCAGAGCCGTGCTTGTGAAGTTCCACCATCTCAGGTTTTTCACTGATATAGCAACTCTGTATACTGTGTATTATGCACTCACTGACTCGATACTTTCTTATGGACTGAGCACATATGGTAGAACATTTAAAACTTATCTTGACAAAATCAAATACCTACAGATTAGATTTATGAAAGCTTTAGTAGATAAAAAGTCAAAACAATTGTGTAGAGAAGATTATAATAGGTTATTTCTAAAATGTAACATGCTGCCGGTCAATGAGAGGGTATCTTTCCAGATTGCAGTGGAACAATATGAACCAAATGAGTTTAAAGTCCATGTCAGTAATCCACTTCTGTGCAGAAAGTTAGCCAATGAAGTTATGGTTGTACCTAGAGTAGTTAATTATTATGGTAAGAGGACCAGATCCTACCTAGTTCCTAGTATCTACAACAAGATACCTTTAGATATTAGAAAGAGTTCTAGCAAAAATGTATTTAAATCAAAATTAAAAAAGCATATGTTGCAACAGTTGGAAACTCAAATTAATTTAAGCTAAACTTAATTGTTATTAAAGATTAAAATACAGTTTATAAATAAATATAAGATATAGTTAACAAGACAGATAACATAACAGTATTGTATAAGTAAGGGAGACTGTTTCTGCCAACAAACTGTCTTACAGTTTGGCGGAGGGTGTGAAGATTGTAACAAGCTGTTATTTTTTTCATGAATAAACGTTTTTTTTTTTTTTTTTTTTTCTTACGACACCTGTAAGTTCTTACGTAAGCTATAGGGACGGGGCTATACTAAGGAATGAGAGGTGAATATCACTATCTCATTCCTTAGTATAGCCCGTACCTATAACTTACGTAAGAACTTACAGGTGTACGGCTGGGGCCCGTTTCTCGAAAGCTTGTAACTTGTAATACAAGTGGAAGTCTCTTTTTGACACTATTAATTAGGTAAGGACTTCCGCTTGTATTACACGTTACAAGCTTTCGAGATATAGGCCCCTGGTCTACCCTACCATCAAAAATAATGTACAGTTGAGTTCACAAATATATGAGCTAATCCAAGGCTTCAAAAATAAATGAGCATAGAAAGATACATACAGATTTATCAGTGGAAAATAAGTGTACCTACATATTACCTGTCATATTTATCTGAGCATGTGTCACATTTGTCAGCCTCCGTAGCCTAAATAGTTGGTAGTGACCCTGCCTACGAAGCTAGGGGTTCCAGGTTTGAATCCCGGCGAGGGCATTATATGTGTATTTATTTATTACAAATGTTTGTTCCTTGGTCATGGCTGTCTATGTTTTCAAGTATATATCTATTATATATATTTGTGAAAGATATCCCAAAATATTTATTTATTAACATGTAAGCAACTAAATACCAGCGTTAACCCTCACGAGGTCACAGTTTCACATTAATCGTTCTCATTGTTCCTGGGATACGGTCGGATCTGATCTAGCATCAGCTGTGACGTCATTTCCGCTCACACAATATGGCGGCCGTGGTCCAATTACATTGCTTTATGATACGGTACCTATAGGGTATAGACATCATGTCGTTTCGTTGTGAAAAATGAACCAGTAGGCGATTTAAGAAAAAGACGGCAAATAAAAAAAATACAAGCGCGTAATGTTGATCATTTATAGAAAATTTAAATTTGTCACCTTTTTTCACTGCGTAAAATTTTATATCAATCATAACACAAAAATCATGACGTAAAACTTTGTTTTCATTAAAGGCCTTTAACTACGTACATTTTTTTTGCATTCGACCCAAACGAAACCGTCAAAGGGGCATTACACGAGAATGTCGCTTACGTGACGCTTATACTATCTATGGCACCTAAATAAATGCTCATAGTTAGAAAAAACTGTGTGAACGTGTAAGTTAAGTCCCGAAATATTACCACACTAGAACTAGGGTTCCTATCGTTCTTAGAAGTACTAAAAGAATCGCGTTACCTAAAGCTTGTTTACGAAATAAAGTAGCCATCGTAAAATCAGTCTCTACTGTTACACAATAGTTAGTCCCATGTAGTTCTAACAGCCATGAGACTGTAAATTGATTCTTCTGTTTTATGTTTAAGAATCCAATATCCAAAAGCATTCGCTGAAAGTCGTCAAAATCAAAATAACTTCAGATAATGCTTAATGCAAAAGTTCAGACCCAAAAAAGTGCGAACTTCAGAGACGATTTCAACAATGTTAGACTTGAAATAGTTAATAAAAATTGTAGACACGTGATTCACAGTTTGTTATAGTATCAGTATTGTAATAGTTTAGTTAAAACCCATAGGGAAACTAAATGACTCAAAATGGTAAAATAAGAAGAAACACTAACTTAAATCCAGAAGTTTAAATAAAAGTCCATAATTATGGATAATTGATATAAATATCAACCACAGCGTCCGAGAAGATAGGCAAAGAGCCCTTATTTGTAATAACACCCATACAAAGGTATGGTCTCATACAAAAAAAAAAGAATTATACTGCAATGGCTACTTTATTTCGTGAACAAGCCTTAAGCGACATTTACGTGGAATGCTCCAAAGTACTTGGCTCACACGTACTTGATGGTTCTGCGTCTAGTGCAAGTGCACCTCAAAACGGCTACGTGTTTAGCATACACAACATGTGACCGTTAGGCGACAATAGAAAGTCAGTGTGTGCACTGTGAAGCCCATTTTCGGTCCTATAGTTGTTAAATGGTTTCGAAAATTAATGATCAGGGTATAAAATGAATGCTAAAATGGTCTAGTTGCATTGGTAAGTGATGTACAATTCCGTGCCGTGTGGTGACGTCAGTAAGAATACATTTGTCACCACCCCAACTCCTCAAATTCAAATTCCTCCTGCGGGTGTCGTAAGAGTCGACTAAGGGATTGAAGTGTCACTTACCATTATTTAATAAAAGATTGTTGATGGGCAGCAGCATCATCATAGTGGACACATTACTGCGATCGTGAATCCGCTTGCCCAGCGTGGCGATTATGGGCATTTACCTCTTAATACGTCTATACGCATAGTTAATACGAGGTGCCTATGTCCAGCAGTGGACTATCATAGGCTGATGATGATGATGATGTACAATTCCAGAAAACCTTTGGGCTACTCATCATCATGGCCTTAGCGTCTATTGCAGACGATGTATGGTTAATATTCGAGAAGCACCTTTTGTGATGACTCAATAGGCCTATGCGAGACCGACAAAGTCTACCGCAGGACTGACAAGGAAAGTTTGCGGAAATGGCCGCCGAAGTACCAGCTTCTTTCGCTTAACAGCGAGTGCAGCAAACCATGACTGATCACAAATTTTGCATCCCTCCACAATACAATAACTACGAACAAATAAAACAGGGAAGCCATATTCACAAATTAAATTGTCTCAGCTATCGATAATTTTTAACAACGAATCACTGGTAGAATCGTGAATTAGACTTACTATTGACCGGTCTTTTTATTAGCTCCGGTTATGGAGTATTAGGTAAGGTAGGTAGGGGTAGGCCTAGGACCATTTATTGATCCTGTAGTCTTATTGATAGTACTGATTGGACTTAATGATGGTCGTCGTTTCTGTCACGTTCTAACAAATATGGAAGTGTGAAAATGACGCGTAGCACGATAAATGGATAAACCGAGACCATCATAAATAAATATCTTCGGATTCTTCGGACGTCTTACACAAATCAACCTAGTCCCACGGTAAGCTCAATTGCGGCTAGTGATGTGGGTACTAGGCGACGATATATATGTATAATAGATAGATACATATAGATACTTATTTAAAGAGACAGCCATGACCAAGGAACAAATATTAGTGATAAATATACAAAAACATAAATAATGCCCTCGAACCCGGAACCTCCAGCTTCGTAGGCAGGATCACTACCAACTAAGCTACGGAGGCTGACAAAGCCACATTGGATCTATTTTCATGGCTTATTTTAATATTTCAGGTAAAATACCTCGGGCAGAGCGACGCGCGAGGCCTATGGGGTATCAAGCACACCAGAAAGCCTGTGGACCTAATGGTGGCTGCAGCAAAGGCTCTACCAGCAGGTAAGGATTGTAATAAAAGAAAATGTTACTTCAGAGCTTCACTAGCGACCCGTTTGGGAACGCAGGGGGATAATTATTATTGTGGGATATCACTTTATAAAGATATACCATCGCGGACTTTTGTAGAGATTTTTACGGTGTAATTCAAGTCTTGAAGAAAAATCATGCGTCACTGACGCTACGTGGTCTCATCTAATCGAGTGAAATTGAACTTTATGTTTTTCGAACTAAGTCTATGCTACATTAGCGAAGCTGGTGGCTGTAGTTTTCACTGGCACCTATGGCAGAACCTTTCGAAGTCGTATAGCCATCGAAATGTTGGCCGTATTTGGCTGTGGCTGTCAAAAGGTTGAAAGTATCATTGGTCAACAAACTGTTGTTGACCAATGATACTTCATAAGTTCCAAAGGGCCTTCTGCGATCATCCGAAATTGTAAATTTCTGCAATCTAATAATGCCAAAACCGTGCCTCTTAAGGAATATTTTATGCCTTGTTTACTCAAATTGTGAAATACAATTTCTATTTTTCATAACACTTTTTTGTAAGTTCTCATGGAAACATTCGCAATGAGAACTTACTCTTAAATTCTCATGAAAATTCTCGGAATTTTCTGAGTACCTATATTTCCGCAATTTTGAGAAGGTTCTGCAACTGGTACATTGTGTTACATCCCGTGACAACCGAGTCTTTCGCAGGTGATTTCTTCTATGGTAAGCACATCTGTTACGACATTGTGGGATTAACTGGTACATTGTTTGAAATTGTCATGTCATAAATTTCCGTCATCATGTACCTGCGACCATATATAACATGGACGTCTAACGCCAGCTCAAAAATGCCCCCAAACACAATTATTCAATTGTGCCAAGATGGGCAGGACATAGCGCTTTTCTTAACACCGCGCATATTTCGGCGCAACATCTTTGACAAATGTTTATAGAATATAGCCAATTAAAACTTTGACGGACCAATCACAACTATTTTTAAATGGCGGTTTAAGTTTTTATAGGTTGAAATTGAAATTAAATACCGTGATGCACTGAAGAGGGGGTGACACTTGTCAACTAAAATTCAGGTTCGTTTTTGAAAGGGAATTTAGTATGGCGTGCGGCTTCCATGTTTTATTTGTTCGTAGTCGTGTACCAATAGGGTTTCAAGCAATCAATGGCTTTCAGAAAGATAAAATCAAAATCTGCATTAGAAATATCTCATGAAAATCTCCAGTGATTCTAGAAAATCTCACTATATCATTATCTATTCCAGGTCAAATCCTACCCATCGTAAAACTAGTAATCACAGTCGACGGTGTCCACTTAGAAAGTATCCATCACGGACCCAAACGTGATTTCGAGCATATGTCCGCCTTCTTCAACATCGAGTCCATCTCGTACGGCGTCCAAGACCTGGTGTATACCAGGGTGTTCTCGATGATCATCGTGAAGGACAATGCTGACGTGAAGGGACTGAATCCGTTCGAGTGTCATGCTTTTGTCTGCGAGTCGAGGTATTTTGAGGGTTTTTATTATGTCACCCTTAGCTGAGTAAGGCGACAATATCTGACTGAAGCCTGTCACTGTCTGTATTGTTAAGCTACAAGCGTTTATTGGCTTACAACATCCTCAAGGGTAAGTGAAGAACTGAAGGGTAGATTTGTGGATAAAGCTTGTTTTGAGCTTTAAAAAATCGACTTATTTGAGAACTGGGCTGGCTTTTCATGCATATGGATTAAGTCGTAAAGCTGTCTTTAGAGTTTCACTCCTCAAGCCTTGAAATGAGAGTTTTTTTCACAAAGCTACTAGGAAAAATGAAATTCCTCTCTCTGCCAAGGCTGGAGAAGTAAAATGTCACTAAACCTTCGATGTGAAGCTACTCTGAGGTAATCAAGAAAAAGATAGCGTCCATCTTGAAGCCCACCTCCCAAAACGTGACTTCGACCACATGTCCTTCAACATCGAGTCCATCTCATACGGCGTCCAAGACCTGGTGTATACCAGGGTGTTCTCCATGATCCTCGTGAAGGACAATGCTGACGTGAAGGGACTGAATCCGTTCGAGTGTCACGCTTTTGTCTGCGAGTCGAGGTATTTTGAGGATTTTCATTATTCTTTATCCTTAGCAGAGTAAGGCGATAATATCTGACTGAAGCCTGTCATTGTTTGTATTGATAAGTGACAAGCGTCTATTCGCTTACCACACATCAAGGGTAAGTGAAGAACTGAAGGGTAGATTTGTGGATAAAGCTTATTTTAAGCTTTAAAAACTCGACTTATTTGATAACTGGGCTGGCTTTTCATGCATATGGATTAAGTTGTAAAGCTGCCTTTAGAGTTTCACTCCTCGAGCTTTGAAATGAGGGTTTTATTGACAAAACTACTAGGAAAAATGAAATTCCTCTCGCTGCCAAGGCTGGAGAAAGCAAATGTCACCCAACCTTCGGTGTGAAGCTACTCTGAGGCGATCAGGAAGAAGATGGCGTTCATTTGGAGCCCGCCACCTCCCAAAACTGGTCTATAGTTTTTCACTCTTAGTACAATAGGCGAAAATATCTGACTAAAGCCTGTCACTGTTTGTATTGATAAGTGACAAGCGTCTATTGGCTTACAATATAACATCCTCAAGGGTAAGTGAAGAACTGAAGGCTAGATTTGTGGATAAAACTTATTTTGAGCATTAAAGACTACCCCCCTTAGTCATAAACGTCTGCTAACTTAACAAGCCGCTAATAATTGTTTGTCCCTTTTGTTCTTATGGACACATTGTTAAGACCGAAAGGGACAAACAATTATTAGCGGCTTGTTAAGTTAGGAGACGTTTATGAATAAGGGTATACATATTTAAAAACTGGACAGGCTTTGGATAAGTCGTTTGGAGAGTCGTAAAGCCTTAAGTTTTTACAGTTTCACTCCTCAAGCCTTGAAGCAGTTTTCACAAAACTAGAAGGGGGTAATATAATACCTCTCGCAGACCTGCAATAGGTACAATACAATATAATATTTATTTCTTGATCACCAGAAAAAAAACATACACATTAAGTAACCATTGATAGACGGTCTTAACTTTAAGCGATATCTTCCAGGCAACCTTTGGGTAGCGGAGTTAGATAACTGATTTCAGAAATGTTAGTAGGTGATACAAAATAATATTTAAAACATATAAAATTAATTTAAGGTCATGTCATAAACTTACATAAATATATAGATATTTAAACACACATAAACATATAAAACAATATAATAATATTAAGCTCAGCAACACGACATCACCAGTCAGAAATTCGATCAAAAATTATATTTAATCCAATAGAAGTAACTTACATGAGACAAGGATTTTTTTTCCATCACGTGATTTCATTTTTGCGGATTGTCCTATCGAGTTTTCTATAGGTACCTACACGTTCGTCATTTGAACCTTTTGGTTAGGCCCTTAGTTATTCTTTTTGATAAGTTCTCACGTTACGGTTACTGCCAAAAACACTTAAATGTTATCATTTATACATTATCTTTTAGCTCTCAACATTAGAATTTTGCAACAAAAGTAGATAACAGACGTATCTGTAGATAAAGCTGTAGGTATGGTATGAGAAATATTTTGACCTGATTACACCACTTTAACTGTACCAAATACCTACCTTGAGTGTTAGTTACAGCCGCCATCAGATATATCGGACCGGACAGGGTGGTCACAAATATCTGGACAGGAGGGAATGGGACAGTGATATACGACTTGCATAGCCTTGTCCCTTTCTTTGGACCTAAACTTAATTACATTAGTACGGCATGGTAACCCCCTTGGCCTCTATTGTCATGGTGTAATAGTGTAATGTTCAGATTTGTTTGAATATTGTAGCCAAAGATATATATTATCTGGTGGCGACTGAACGATAAATAATATCATGTGACACAAATCATTTTACACAAATCGACCTAGTCCTACAGTGCGTTTGATACATCGCACACCTAAATCAAAACAGTATCCACATTCATATAGTTATGTTTTTGTTGAGGTTATATTCTGATTTAACCTCAACAAAATTTATGTTTACGAAAGTATCTACACAAAGATACTTTAATACATACATAGAAAATAACTGTAACTAAGGACCAAATTGTAAACACACGAATGAAAAATACTGCAGGATTAAAGAGGTAGATTCTTATTTTGAAGAAGGCCCACTGTACCTTATCCTTGAAGAAAACCATGCCATTCATATTATTAGTATAACCTAAAGCTTATTCACGAAACAAAGTAGCCATCGTAAAATCAGTCTCTACTGTTACGCAACAGTCCCATGTAGTTCTAACAGCCATGGGACTGTAAATTGATTCTTCTGTTTTATGTTTAATAGTCAAAATCAAAATAACTTAAGATAAAGCTTAATGCAAAAGTTCACGCCCAAAAAAGTGCGAACTTCCGAGATGATTTCAACAATGTTAGTCTTGAAATAATTGATAAAAATTGTAGACACGAGATTCACAGTAGTATAGTATCGCTATTGTAATTTAGTTAACCCTTAAACAGGCCTGGCGAATTTTTCACTTTCGTATCCTGATTTCGGTAGATAATAGCGTCAATAAAAAACTAATTTCTTGTTTTCTTTTAGAAACATTATTTCCAAAAAAAAAACCCGGTGGTCAATATACGCCCTGTGCTCGTCACCAGGAGGCCTACGTGTTCCGTATGTGGCCACTGCCCTGCTGGCGATACATTGAAGTTTTAAGGGGTAGTTGTTATGTTTACGTGTAATTATGGACACAATAAGACCACAATAAAAGTAAGAAAAAAGGATATTTATTTTTATATTCAAACACCATTTAGCAAAATCCGCTTCAAAACTAACTAATAATTATATACTTACAGTAAGTCTTGAGATGTTTAGTGGGTGGACCTACATAGTGTTCAGTATTGAACTTACCCTTAAATTTCACATAAATGCCCAGCCGGGCAGTGGTCACATACAAACCACTTGTATCAAACCGAAACGGGCAGAGGTCATATAGGGCCCACAAACTTTAAGAGCAAAAATTTTAAGTAACAAACTATTACTGTGACCATTAATGACATACTACACTTACATTACCTTATATAGTACCAAAATAAATCAACACATAGCATTAACCGTAATTTTTTTCGACACAATAATAGTATTTATCTGGAGCAACACACAAAATCTGCCAGTTTTTCGTTTTTTGAATTTGACAACTAGAACGTCAAAGAAATTTGTTCTGACACATCGATTTTGGGAGCGTTCAGAAATCTATCAGTTTATAGACTATACGTCAATGACATTTACTGGCCGCTACAAGCGTTTTGCTCGTCAGAAAAAAATCTTTTGCTAAGTGGTTGCTATGAGATAACAACCTGGTTAAGGGTTAAGACCCATTGGGAAACTATATGACCCAAAATGGTAAAATAAGAAGAAACACTACCTACTTTAAACCAGAAGTTCAAATAAAAGTCCATAATTATGGAGAAATTGATATAAATATCTACCACAGCATCCGAGAAGATAGGCAAAGAGCCCTTGAACAAACCTTAAAACGGGGCATTTCGGCACTGTTGCAAATGTCATCTTCACGAAGTAACAGGAAGCTTAGCCAAGTTGCCAATCGCTAGCGCTTGCTAGCGCATCGTAGTTTTCCCTCTCTGTCACTCCTTCATAATAGTGCGACAAAGAGGGAAATCTAAGATGCGCTAGCAAGCGCTAGCGATTGGCAACTTGGCTAAGCAACCAGTTACTCCGTGAAGATGACATTTACAACAGTGCAAAAATAGCGGGTACTCAATAATTTTAATTTACATGGTAAATTATCCCGTTTTAAGTCATACTAAAGTAGCGGCATCGTAAGAAGTCGTTTTTGACAGCTCACAATAGTGTTGTGAAACGCTCGATTTTACCGTCGTAAAATTTTCAGTCAAGTGCGAAAGGGCGTTAGATCTGGTACTTGCCATTGAAAAAGTTTAATTAAAAAAGTGTTAGGTAATCCGAATTAAAAAAGTGTTTGGTAATCTTACTTAGAATCATTAGCAGGCAGCGAAACTTTGGAGCCGGTGACGTCATAATGACGTAAAGTCGCATTTAGGTAAGATGTTTTATAGGACGGATAGGACGTGACCTCTATAAGCAAAATTCATAGCAAACCACTCCCAACCCACGTTGGCAAACTTGCGTGCTGCTAGCTCAGAGTGCAATGTAGATATGCCAAATAGAGAAATGCCGTAAATACAGTATATAAACTCACTAAAACCATTTATTAAAATCAGAGCACATCTAGGTGATAAATAACGTAGTGGTATATAAATTATTATTCTACGAAAAATAAAATTATACGTGATTTTATAATTGAATTTGTAATTATTATGTGCTTACTATTATTTTAACATAATTTGAATTTTTTATTTATTTTTATGATGTAACTAGTAAGTGATTTGGTGTTAATACTAGCTTATGTGAATAAATACATTGAATTGAATAACAATTATGACATTTATCTGGTTGTCAAGTTCAACACAGTCTGTAAAGCCGCGTATCCACCGGGCACACGGGCTCGCGAGGACCTGTCGAAACCATGACAAACTTTTAGAAAATATGTGCGTTATATAGCAATTATTCGTACCTCCATAAAAAAAGGTTTACTTATTTATTTCGATTGACGTATCGGTAAATTGCAGCAACAGCAGTAACATCACTATTCCGTTCAGGCAACAATGAAGTTTGACATTTGCTCCATTATACCAACTGTCAAATTTTTACAGAACTTCATGTGCAAACAAACGTCAAAAACGACTTCTTACGATGCCTCTACTGTAATAATGTTAATATTTAAATATGCTAGCTTTAAAACTTATATCATGCCATTAATGGTATATTTCATGTTATTTCCAGAAACTCGGCGAGAAGACTAACGTATGCTCTTGCTGCTGCCTTCCAGGATTACTCCAGAAGGGTGAAGGAACTGCAGACCACTCCAGGTGAACGCATTTTTAATTATTTAATGTACCTGCGTTCCCCTAGCGTCTCCAAGAATCAATCGACGCGAAATGGCTTAAGCTGGTCTAAAAAAGCTTTATGTCGACGGTGTAGGAGCGAAAAATCTGAACGAAAGATACGTCTACCAACGTTTTTTTCGCTCTTAGGCCTTTCTAATAATCACGTCATACTGCATAGGGGGAGTGGGGGCCAGGAAAAAATCACCAATTAACACTATATATTCATCGGTCAAATCACGCGTCATTTTTTGTTGCTCTCTGCTGGACAGCATTATAGCTACATCTATAGGTACTTTTATAAGATCACTTTTTAAATAAAACCAGATGTTGAACTGAACTGAACTTGAAGTTTGGTACGTTTGGTAGTAACAGTACGAACAAATAACTTACAGACAAACAATCTTGTGGTATTGAAAAATACGGCAATTTTTTTTTAATTTTCTCTCGCCGTAAGACAGCCGCCAGCAAGGTCATAGAAGTGTTCTCCGGAGTTCCCGTAACCTGGCTCAAATGCGGCGAGTCGGAAGACCGTGGGGTTTTAGTGGGTATACCAGGGTGCTTAGCCAAGTTGCCAATCGCTAACGCTTAATCCTCAATCGTAAACGAAAGGCAGCTAACTAACTGTCTTTCTCGGACTAATATGAAAGAGTGACAGAGAGGGAAAACTACGATATGCTACTAAGCGTTAGCGATTGGAAACTTGGCTAAGCATCCAGGGTTTCACTAGCCCTGGGAGTCCCATATAACCACCCGGATCAATTCTGCATGCCCGGGTGGTATGCGTTACGCATTTCCCCACGTAAAAAAGGGTAATTTTGTGTCTTACTATAATATGGAATAAGGCGGATAGTCTATAATAGTTATTTTTAGTGCAGATGGTGCCTTTTTTAGGCTCTA
Organism: Thaumatotibia leucotreta; assembly: GCA_025490895.1. Lineage (NCBI taxonomy): Eukaryota > Metazoa > Arthropoda > Insecta > Lepidoptera > Tortricidae > Thaumatotibia > Thaumatotibia leucotreta. Next base: position 17,127 of record JALPQI010014992.1, on the reverse strand, counting down.
GTGCTATCTGCACTAAAAAACGTCGTACGAGACACGTGCAAAAACGAAATTCTTAACTCGTGTCGATTTAAAACACTCCCTATCGGTCGTGTTTTAAAACATCGCCGCTCGTTTCGAATTTCATGTTTTTCGCACTTGTGTCGTAATGTACTACGAGTATTATGTGGCTGGCGCATAATAAGAGGCATTAAAACAAGAGTATGGTTTTATGAAACATTATGATACAGCCGCAGACACCGATTTCTTAATAAAGGTCATTACATTACCGCTTCTTAATATATAATAGGATAATTATGATAATGGAAGTAGATAAAATAAATGTATTTTGTTTTTCTTCAGAACTGGACGAGAGGCCACCCAGCCTAAAGAAGAGATTCGCTATCGACCTTCGGACGCCGGAAGAGATTGAAGCAGACTTGGAAACCGAAGCCTAAATCACTAAACCAAATAAGACGGTATTACACTACACTTTCCTCGAACCCTTATCGAGTGAGTTCCAGAACCCAAAAACTTTTTTTGTCGGCAAGTTTGATGAAAAACATTGTATGCATCACGGTCGGTAAGCGGAATACTAACTCGAATGATTAAAAGCTTCTAATACCCTCGTTAGTAATTCCCTACTTACCTCCCTTGATGCACAATGTATGTCTTTATTATTTTGAAGAATAGAAGCGATAATCGAACATCAGAAGTAGGATTCGAGCGAGAGACCGTGTAGAGTAATTACCTCGTAAAAAGTATTTTTTTTCTTGTTATTAATTAATCTTTATTTTTCTGTAGTATTAAGGAATGTACATACGTATATTGTTTTGCGGTTTTGCTTTATTTTTAATTATGTTTACTGTAAAAAGCTTGCAATAATTAAATATCTAGGTAAGTACATAGTTACGAGAATATAACTGCCCAGAATTAGGTCATAGATAGGGACGTTATTTATGTGCATTATAATAAAATGTCTATTTTTACCAAAAACAACAAATAATAACTCTTTAATGATATATACAGAAGTATAATATCAGATCACTAGATCCTAAGGTAACTTATTTACCATACATGCCTCAAAAGTATCACCATAAACATTTCTAAAACCAAATCCAATAATATTTAAATATTTATCGAACAAGTTACTCACGTAATTTAAGTCGATTATTGCACGACTTTTTTTTTTGTTTCGATCCATTTTTAGAGGATCCTCATCATGGAGTACCAAATCCAATAATACAAATCTGCAATACCTACTTACCGACATTAAAATATATATTTTTTTAGATTGATAATGAGAAATGACCTAGTGACCATGCTACATATTTTTAAGACACTGACGCAATAGTTTCATACCACAAATAAACTGGCCTAAGAACCTAAGCCTGGCCTAAAAATTGGCATCAAGCCGTACATTTTGTATAATTAATCAATAAAGTAAGTGCTATTCTCAAAAAGCTTGTATATTGGGATCACGTAAGGTACACCCGGGTAAGACCGGACTATTTTTCGGTAAGTTGAAAGGATGTCACAAAAAAAACAAATTTATTCTCACTAACTTTTACCTGTTGTAGATGTCTGATGTACGACGTACATGTGATGTTGATGCCGCTCAGCCGAGTAGCTTAGGAGTAATCGAAACTCTAACTTGCACTATTTTTTTTTCAAGACACCCAACCGAAAATCTTCTTGGCTTAAGGTCGGACTAGTATCTAATTTCAACTTTAAAGTAAGAAGAAGGAGCATAGCTTCCTGTTAAAGATTGGATCTCCAAAAATTCTCGAAAATAATCACTTTTTTTTATACGTTCGTACCTTCGTAGCTCACGACGGATGTGTACATTAGATCCGATCTTAGCCGGGTGTACCTTATATGTTATTGATAAAAATTTGTAGGCTGGTAGAGTCCATGATGCCAAATTCCTATACATTTTAGGTAACAAAAAAAGGAACGTTTCATACAAACATTGTGGGACATTTTGAGAAATGTAGTGGATCTTGCTCAGTATCATTGACTCTACCAACCTACCAATTTTATCAAAGACGTTATGCCAATGTACGAATTTTTTGAGAAATGGTCACCTATAGAAATTCACTAGATAAGTGAATTAGTATCTACACATATTTTAAATACAAACAAAAAGTTACAGGTAGTTGCCATTCATGTGGCATTCGTTTTTTCCACCCTGTTTATAAGAAATACTGTGACTATCAGTTGTATTTGTACTATAGAGGCTGGATGCATATGTAATTCTCTATTCTATAATTAGTATTAAGATTATGAATACCAAAACACAACATTTGTGATTTAGATTTATTTTAAGTAAAGCAAACTGTAGGTATTTTTTTTAATAAAAAACAGAAGTCTATTAATTTGAAGTTTTATTGGTATCATAATCAATTTGTAACTTAGTAACGGAGAATCCATTGTTAATTCAAAAACGTGTGTTTATCGAAGATAAGACTATGCTGGACAGATCTATTATTCCCTTGAAAATATAGCAATTTTCATCCGTTATGTTGAAGCCGTTTCTAAAATACACGTAAAATCGCCCTATAGCGTATCGGGCCATGCACAATGTAGCGTTTCGTAGTTATTCAAAACGGCTGGGCCGATTATGTTCGAATTTTTAAGTATTCCATAATTCACATTTTTTGACCCACGGGTCAAAAGTTAGAGGGGGAGCTCAACCTATTTTTATTCTGGAGAGGGTATCTCTGAAAATATTGACTTAAAAAAACTTTCTTTAAAGTTAATGAACGAAATTAATACCGAGACAATGAGGGCAACCTGATCCGGAGCTTTTACGCGAAAATTATATTCAGAACCCATTTGATTCTAAATTAATGAACATTAAGGTAAATGTCCCCTATTACGGTATGTTAAGGGTCTCGAGACTTTGTGTATTTTTAAATAAAAATCTTAGGAAGATACCACTACAAAAGCTTTTGAATATGTTATATTGATTCTTTGACAGTTAGTTTATGCATACATTTTATAGATTTTGCTCAAACTTTTTTATATATTAATTTAATTGTGAACGTCTTATTTGCTGCCTATTGCGTGATAAAATTCGGCGCTGCTCCTAATTTCGTGAACTTGCGGCCCCTATTTCGTGATAAAGATATTTAGAGTAAATGACTATTGTTTCTTTAACAAAATGTCATTTTTAACGAACTTGATTAAGTTAAGATACTATACGGATATCATTTAAATGAAACAACATGGTTAAGTGAGATCCAGCTTAAAGTTTTTATTTCTTAATAATTAAACAAGATAAAATCTACCGATTTGCATACCATAATACTCTTTAGGCGGTTAAAAACAAACTTAAATAAACTTGAACAGTAAACAATAAACAAAAAACCTCTCTTTGATTGATAACGAAATAAACATTAATTAGGGTAGACCGGGGTAAATCGGATCAGCGGGCGAATCGGATCAAGGTCCAAAATCTCTAATGCTCGAGTTTACCACACTTTTATTCTAAGAATAGCGCTTACTCTCAGATACTAGTGACAAATTACTATGGAGTTTTGACATTACTATCCCAGAGTAAGCATTATTCTTAGAATCAAAATTTGGTAAAACGCACCCTTAGTATTTTAAAAGATTCTTCAACATTTTGAAGATTTTTTTTTAAATACTAAGCGTGCTCAATAGCACACTTCAGTTGAGCAACACTTCCTATCGTTGTCCTTAATCGTTAATTTAAAAAAAAAACGTAGAGATTTCGGACCTTGATCCGATTCGCTTCGGTCTACCTTAAATGAAAATCAGAACATAAGTAATTAAGTATACGGTTATGTATGTGTGCCGTAGGCTCGTTTCATAAAACCACATTCGTGTTTAATGCCTCTTATTATGCGCCAGCCACATAAATAAATATTATTTTATTAAACGATTGAGGACAAAGAGAGGAAATGTGGCTCATTTTAATTGCGCTCAATTTGACAAAATGTGAAAACACTAATATGGGTATTTTTGACCTTGATCCGATTCGCCCGGTGATCCGATTCTCCTCGGCCTACTCTATGAGGAAATGTGGCTCAACTGAATTGCGCTCAATTTGAAGAAATGTTTAAAACATTAATGTAGTAATATAGGTATTTTTGACCTTGATCCGATTCACCAGGTGATCCGATTCTCCTCGGTCTACCTTACTGTCTCTCTATCGGTAAATTTACGATACTTACATGTCTGTTTGTTACCCACTACTATAGTTTACACTATCACGAAATTAGGGAAAAGTAATAAATGTTGGTGCCTAATTTCGTGATACTGACTTTTTGAAATTCCCGCGATTATTTTTTTAAGTTAATATATAAATTACGTAGGTGAGTTATAAACAATCTTAAATGTAACAAACAAACACAACAATAAGTAAAGTAAACCTAATCATAACCAAATTTATGCTAGTAAGTAATATGTGAATTTACCTAAAAACTGTGAACATGGGTAAGGTTTAAACTCGTTTTATCAGAATTCAAGTGAAAAAAACATATACCGGAATTGGCTCAAATTAAACTTAAGTAAATACAGTATCTAGTTTTTCATATAAAATACAATTTACTTTAGTTGTTATATTAATAAACAATCAATTAAAATAAGTCGAGAATTCCCTTATTTCGGTAGTATCACGAAATAAGGGACATACCAAAAATTAGGTGCACCTTATTCCGTGAGTCAATCAATTGCAATTTTTAGCAACTTCTATGTTTAAATATTACCTTTTTCCGTGTCAAATCGATAGTTAAAGAACTCAAAGAAACACTCTAGAAATTTCAAATCAAAAGGACTTACCTATAGCGTTTTATGAGCTTAGCAAATGAGAGCGTGAACCTTACGGTTACGCTCGGCGTTTGCACACCAAATAGCTGTTCGCGGCACACTGACTGTTCCGAGTGACGTATCGCAGAAAGTGTAGGTATAATAATTTTAAAATTTCGCTTGTTAAAAGCTTAAATAACGAAGATTTTTTACCCGTTAATAATTTAAACATAGGATATTCTGATTTCTTATTATTTGCGCGGAAGTGAAAACTACCGTAATAGCGTACTATCACGTAATAGTGGCCGTTTACCTTATCGCTTGTAGTGAAGGTCGCTGAGTCCGCTGGATACGGGTGGCACAGGACCGGTCATTGTGGCAATCTTTGGAGGCCTATGTTCATCTGTCATTCTCGTACATTTATTACTTATCGCTTATCGTATACGATTGCAGAATGGCAACTTGGTTAGGCCTACTTACATACTGACCACTGACCATTTCATTTTGTCTACAGCACTGATGTCATATATACCATAGATCAAGCAAACGTACCTATCTACTTAGCGTGTGAAATGAACTCAGTGAAATCTACTGAGTTGTCCGTCTTTAATCGCGGCTTGCAGCTTTCGGGCGTCAAATTTTGTTAGTTGAAGTGAACAAAAATATTAATAATGCCTCCTTAAGTAATATTAATTGCAACAACACAAAAAATATGAATACTCAAGGGCCTGAGACATATTTAAAATCATAGGCAAGTAACAACTTCAGTACAAAATCTGACACGCTCGGCCGCCATACAAATGAATGAACTTGTTTCTTCTATCCAAATCTAATTCTGTGGTCTACAGCATATGATTTTATATTTTAAACAAAATGAGATCGGGGCATAACCTTTAAGAGCAGGTGAAAGACACAAAAATTGTAATCAATTTATTTTACATATCATATTAACGTTTTACAATGTCATCCGAAACATCTTTATAAAAACCAATAATCAAAATCAATAAATAAATTGCATTACCTTATTACATATTTTAAACATTAACACGAATTCCACTTGTATCCTATCAACTGCTACCCTATCTTTCATTATGTTATCTCTTGGGCCCATATGTTGAATTCTCTCGTCTATAAGATGTAATAGTCTTGCAGTCACAAGATGGAGGAAAACCTCCAAGTATTCTTTCTCCGTAGCTGGTTGTAGATATATCTGCTTCAGGTTTTTGAACCAGTGTTGGTTATTGTATCCAGTTATTAGAGATATCTGCTTTATTGCTGTATGTAGCTGAAATTCAAATATTACGTTAGGTAAAGTCCATTTTAAATACAAAGGCCCGATTCCACTTGACAAAGCCATTAGGCGTCAACAATAAGATCAGTGTGCCTTAGACCCTTTTGTGACGTGCTATTTTTTGCATACATCAGTGTACGACACGTACCAATTTGTAGTGAACCAATTAAATGCCAAAAGTTTCGAGTAGCATTGGGCCTTCGTATTTGAAATGGACTATACAAGATCTTTTCACTTTTATGGCCCAATCAGCGTGAAATTAAAAGCCGTAATTTTAGTCATCTACGATAGTTAAGCACAACATCACAATAAAAAATCGGTTTTGGTGTTCAGATTGTAAACTATAAACGATATTATAACATAAATGGGTCATTGTCAGATTTAGGTTATCGTCTTTTCGGTGGACATACCTAAAGTTAAGGAGTTCCAGTACTAATTTTGAGATAAAACAATTGACGGTACAACTACGTTTCCCGGTCTATAGCTCTATGCAATCAAATCGTAACATAGATTTATAAAAGCTATTGACTTGTGACCACCGAGTGGACAACTTTTGTTTTTCTGGCTGACAATAACCCAAAAGGATTAGGGACTGGATGCATAAAGCAGCAGACCGAGCTTTGTGGCGTACCTTGGGGGAGGCCTATGTCCAGCAGTGGACTGCCACGGGCTGATGATGATGATGAATAACCCAAAACACTGATCAACCTTAAATTCCTAGAGATATCGTACTTAATTGTTGTTAAAAACTTGACTGCAATTGGAGCATTCCATGGGCTGTCCCGTAGAAACGCGTGTATATTTCGATAAGTGGAGTTTAGTTTTTAACCGACTTCAAAAAGGAGGAGGTTTACAATTCGTCGAAATCTTTTTTTTTTTTTTATGTATGTTCCCCGATTACTCGAAGACGCGTGGACCGATTTGAAAAATGTTTTTTTTGTTTGAAAGAGTATACCTTCTAGTTGGTCCCATTGTCACCGAATCCCGATCTGATGATGGGATCCTGGAGAAATCGAGGGAACTCTTCAAATGTTGTAGGCACACATGACATTTTTCATTTATTTTCGAAGACTAATGAAGTATTTGCGTCTAGTCATGAACGTCTTAACTTGGTGATGTGATGATGGAAGGTACAACTCCTTAGCAATTAGGAGTTGGGGGATAGTTCTTTAAATATAACATATTTCGTGTATTTTGGAAGCTATTCGAGTATTTGCCTTTAGGTGGTCATCCTTTCATGTTGATTAGCTGATGATGGAAGGTACAACTCCTTAGAGATTAGGAGTTGGGGGATAATTCTTTAAACATATCATATTTCATGTATTTTGGAAGCTATTCGAGTATTTGCCTTTAGGTGGTCATAGTCTCATGTTAGTGAGCTGATGATGAAAGGTATAACTCCTTAACGATTAGGAGTTGGAGGATAATTCTTTGAATTTAACAACTGTCATTAATTTTCGAGATCTATTCAAGTGTTTGCTTAGTAGTTATGACATGTTGGTTAGCGGTTAGTGATTCTTTAAATAATATAGGCATGCTAAGGTTGTTACCTATAATCTTTGAAATTATTCATACCTGCTGATGATACAATGTATAACTCCTTGATAATGGGATAATTCTTTGAATATCGCACAGACAGTTTGTTGTGTATTCCTATAGATACGTTAGCCAGTTCCGGTTTTCTGGCCTACTACAGTACATTCTAATTACAAGTATTTAGAGCATACTAAATAACGATTTTATATAAATTAAAGTACTAAAAAGCAAAAAATAAAATATTTTAAAATAAAAATAAAACCGCCTTCAAAAATTCGCCTGAACAAAAAAGTAAAAAATAATTTTAGTTCCTACCTCTTAGGATTTCCTACCCAAACCTTTAAACCTTTTACCCTATTCATTGAAATAAAATATTATGGCTAGGTATCCTACAGATTTCTTAGAAGTCGGTGCCAAGCCAAATACTCTCATAGGTATATATTACATAGAGCTTTGTATCTTACTGTCACTCCGATTATGCTTTTATCAACAGAATGGTCTGCCTCAGTCATTTTACTCATTTTGATGAAAGCATAGGTAACCGGAGTGACAGTAAGTTACAAAGCTCTACCAAATACATATACTCGCGAAGTGAACATATTTGGCTTGGCACCGACTTCTAAGAAATCTGTAGGATGCCTAGCCATAATATTTTATTTCAATGAATAGGGTAAAAGGTTTAAAGGTTTGGGTAGGAAATCCTAAGAGGTAGGAACTAAAATTATTTTTTACTTTTTTGTTCAGGCGAATTTTTGAAGGCGGTTTTATTTTTATTTTAAAATATTTTATTATTTATATTTTTGAGCAATTTTTGACTCTTCTAGTCACGAAAGAGAACTGCGATAAACCCACAATTTTGTGAAAAACCGTGTTCGTACAGGACATCGGTGGACTTTTTCGTGGAATGCTCCAAAATTAAGGTTTATTAATGTCACGCTAATTGGGTCTCATAAAGGCTCCTAAAACTAAAATACCGACAACCGCGGATCGCTTTTGGGACGTCCTAAGGCCAGCCGTATACCTGTAAGTTCTTACGTAAGTAAAAGGGACGGGGATATACTAAGGAATGAGATATAGTGTCACCTCTTTGTATTTTTTTTTGTAACCGTACCGTAGGTACAATCAGTTAATCGTGAGATTACTATCATCATGAGTCTGGAGAAGAGTTCAAATGGGAAACAATGTCCCATGTATTTTATTTCCTATTTTGTTACCATTTTATACACTGTCTGGCGGTAAAAAAGGAGGAAACCAGGAAAATATATGGAAACTTTGGGATATTTCTTTTTTCCTTTTGGGATCGAAAGAGCTCGTGATTCTGAGGAGAATAGTGAGTCAACAAGAATTTATTCATAAATGTAATGAAACATAAAAACCATATAAAAAAAGTGTTGTTGATTCTGAGGAGAATTAACCCAAAATAAATCGCTGGTGGTGTGACTTAAGCTCGTATGTCCAGTGTGTATTGCTCAACTTCGTACCTATACGTATTTTGTGCAGAAATATATTTTATGACACAACCTTGTGAGCCATTATACGAGGTTGAGTCATACAGCCAACGAAATGCTCAATTATGTCTAGAACTTACGTCACTTAAACATATTTGCAGACAACGCAAGAACGCTTTAAAATCCTGAAAGCTACGTTTTGATCTCAAAGCTATTCTGGGTTTCTTTACCCTATTAAACATCCTTGCAAGTATATTAAACGTTTTCCCCCGTTTCGGTATATGAAAAGTCACTTTTTGTCTCTTCCTTGCATCTTTTACATATTTTTCTTCAGTCAAAATTTTCCTTGCGGTCTCGTAAAGTTCTATAGCGAATTCTAAAAGTTTTTGATCTAAGTGATATAGTTTTCTATTGTGTAACTTCATTACACTGAAACAGAAAGAATAAATTTACTAATAGTCAGTAGAATAAAAAAAAGAATCAAATATGGCTGACTTTCCATAGCATTTGACGTCTTTGACGCAAGATATATTTTTACATAAATATCAATATTTTAACTGTAAATGTACTTTCACTTAGAATTTTCAATACTTATTTCCAGGCAAGCCTATAAAATCCGGGAAACAGGCCTATAAAACCTTGAAAAATTGGAATAATAACATTGATACATAAGTGCTCGTCAGCTTCACCATCCCCCATGATGAGAATCTCGTGAAGGCCGAGAAGGACAAGTTCAGTAAGTACCTAGACTTGGCCCACGAGATAACTGCCATGTGGGATGTTGACTCCACGATCAGGATGCGTAGCCAAGTTGCCAATCGCTAGCGCTTACTAGCGCATCGTACTTTTCCCTCTCTGTCACTCTTTCATATTAGTGCGATAAAGACAGTTAGCTGCCTTTCGCTTATGATTGACACTGAAGCGCTAGCGATTGGCAACTTGTCTAAGCACCCAGGCCCGATAATAGAAAATTGTTAGGTTTTTTATAAAGTGTTTATATTTTGTAAGTATACGAGTATATAATCTACTAAGATGTTTTATTTTGGTTTTCTTTTTTTTAATTTTAGTGTTATTGTTATGATTATTATTTACTTTCTCGTTAAATAAATGTAAGTTCTGTATTTTAATTTTATAAATATGTCGTAAAAAATCAAACATAAGAGATCAACTAAATAAAGGAAATAACACAGTAATAAAAATAAGATTCGTTAAATGTCGTAACTTACATTATGTGTTCCAATTTTTGTAAACTCGACAGTATGAGAACTGTTGATCCCAACCAATCGTATTTTTCTAATCCAACGTCGTTTCTTTCGATCAAATCTTTCAAAATGTTCGTATGTAGTTTTAAATAATCATCATTATTATTTGTTGCTGTTTTTTCTAAAATTTCTGCTTCATTAATTTTACTACGCTCCACAGAAGTATATATACTCTCCCGTTCCTGAGTATGCTTTCCATTCCTACCTTCAATATGGAATCGAGATTGATGTTCTTTCTTACTTCGTTCATTTTTGTCTTGCCTTTTCTTCCCGATAACCTTTTGCATTTTTTCTATTGCTTGTATTATGTTTACAATGCCTGTATTTTTTAACAGTTCATTATGACTCTCTAATGAATTTACAATGTCTCCAAAGATTTCTTTATCAGAATCAATAGTATCTGCATCAGGATATTTCATATTTTTAAAAACTGTTACATCATTTTTGTCAGTCTTATCAATCAAATTTTGGAATAAATTACCAAAATATGAAAATAATTCTTTAACATTCTTTTTTTCGTGGAAACTGGTACTATCATGGTGGTTTCCTTTATTTTCTGCTACAGAAACATTATCCTCATCGTTGGAATAATTATTGAATGTATTGTTTATTTTCTTTTTGTACAGCTTCTTCCTTATCTTCTTCAAACTGTGTTTTAGAGGTTTTTCAAAGAAAACGTCATCGCCTGAAGATTCTGAGGATCCATCACTAGACATCATATCGTACATATTAAAATTCTGTTTGAATTTATCATTGGACATTAAACTTTCTTTAACATCTTTCACTCTTAAGCTCTGTTTGAATCCATTGGTATTAAGATCTAGACCAGTAGTTGTCGAATGTGTTTCTTTTAATTTGATAATATTCGAGATAACGCTTCCGGCTTTTTCTCCGTTCATATTTTTGTTAGCTTGTTGGCCATTTGCGTTATAATAAGCATTTTCAGGATCGTAATTATAAACAGGAATGAAATGTGGTTGTCTCTGATTATTATCTTCTTCACCATTCAAATCAGAAGTGGATCTATTCAAACCTGTAACAGTAATTTTTACTTTTTGATCCTTACAATTTTTCAACATTTTATCAGAATTTGTATAAGTTTTTATAAGTGGTTTTTTTAGAGCATTTGAATTGAGAGTTACATTACAGATACTGATATTTTATTTTGAACCGATCGGGTTTGATGTATCTTTAATATGTATTGTGTTCAAACCGCAACTGCCGTAGCCAAATGTCTCTTTCAGTATAGTTGCCATCAGATGTATCGTATCGTCCGGAGCGTTCAAAAATATCTGAACACGCCTTTATTGCCACAACGATAGAGGCGTGTTCAGATATTTTTGAGCACTCCGGAACCTACTATAAATCTGATAGCGAATGTGCTATGAATCTTAGCTATATTCTTAACCACTCGAGCTTATTTTTTTTTAATGTATCAGCAATAGACGGATACCATAATTTTATAAAATAAAGAATTGGATAGTTATTGGCAGTTGTGCTTAATGATAATGGCTGAGATGATGATGATGACGTTCTTTGTGATAAACAACGTTGAAATTCAAGCATGATTGCTGATTGAAGCAAGCTGAATTGTGTTGTTGGAAAAAAATCGCTAAATTTCAAAAGGTTGTATGAAGCATACAGCAGGCCCTTCACTAATTATTCTAACAATTTCCAGTAATATCAAAAATACACGCCGTATAAAAAATAATATGTTTTTTATTACCTTTAAACTTAATTGCATACTATAACTTTTACAACAACGGTTTTAGTAACTCTCGGGTATTCTATTGTTGATTATACATTGGTTAGGAAATCATATTCCTGACAGCAATTTAATGCTAATTATTTATACAGGCTAAGAACAGCCACTGCATGCTAACGTTAAACGAGCATTTCTTTTTATATTCTCATAATTTTGAATTTATGGGTAAATTTTGGATTATTTCTCCTCAAAATCACGATTTCGATCCCTATGAATAAAAAATGTCCCATGGATTTTTTCCTATTGCGTTACCAATTTCCAAACACTTTGTATGGCGGTAACAAAGGGGGAAATCCGAAAAATATATGGAAATTTTGCGACATATCTTTTCCTTTTGGGATCGAAAGAGCTCGTGGAGCATTCAACGAGAATGTCGCTTACGTAACGCGATTGAATATTTCAGGACTTAACTTACACGATCACACAGTTGTTTCTAACTTTGACCATTTATTTAACTTAGATACCATAGATAGTATAAGATATGCGTCACGTAACTGACATTGTTGTGGAATGCCCCTCGTGATTCTGAGTAGAAATATCCCAAAATTTTACAATACATACAAAATTATGAAATTTCAAAATAAATAGAAATGCTTTAATTATAAGTACCTAGCAGGTAAACATATGCGGGGCTTTACATATACAGGGTCGTGAACACACCTTTAAGCCCCTATCTTACAGATGTCAAGACAAGTCTATATTGTCTATTCCCTATAAACGCATTCGTGAATTAGTTTCATTCGTTCAAAATGGTCGTGGCGTCTTTAATAACAATTTTCGGCTTCGCCTCAAATTGTTACCCACACCACTCGCCTTTTTTGACCTCTCTTAAACAAGGGTTGCATAAAATACTAATATGAGTCTTGTAATTTTTGGGGAAAAAAACGTATTTATCTTTTTTTTTAACTATTTTTGGATGTATTTTAACATAAAAAGTAAATGTTATTCATAAAACTGGCACTAAATAGTACATTACGACACAAGGGCGAAAAACATGAAATTCGGATCGAGTTGCGATATTTTTAAACACGACCGATAGTGAGTGTTAAAAATCGAAACGACTTACGAATTTAGTTTTTGCACGTGTCTCGTACGACGTTTTTTAGTACAGATGGCCCTCCGAAAGTCCGAAGTTTTGGACCAGACGTAAAATGACACACTTCTCGCAATAGAGCCCAAAAAAGGCACCATCTGTACTAAAAAACTAAGTAATAATGTTGTTTTTTTACAAAAGCCTCATATTTTAAAGGTTTTATTTCTCACTTTTTGATATCTATTAATGAGGTTAGAGATACTATTCTCCATAATGGCACCAACGCCGTTAAAAAGACCTTTTGTACTGATTGACAATTAGAATAGTACATTAAGACACAAGTGTGAAAAACGTGAAATTCGAAACGAGTGGCGATGTTTTAAAACACGACACTCCCTACCCTCCCTAGTGTTTTAAATCGACACGAGTTACGAATTTCGTTTTTGCGCGTGTCACGTACGACGTTTTTTAGACTACAGATGGCCCTCCGAAGTCTTGGACCTGACGTAAAATGACCCACTTCTCGCACTAGAGCCTAAAAAAGGCACCATCTGAACTAAAAATATGTTTTTTTTTCCAATTACTAATAATTCTGAATCTAGGCGATATCCAGAAAAAGTTTAAATGACATTATACTTTCTAAATGTGGGAGGAATACACTGTTAAAATCGGTCGGGTACGGTGTATTTTTTAGTGTTTTGATTAATTGTTAAGTGGTTACTGCATTGACTTTACCTGACTGTTTTGAAGCGACTGCAGTATCATCATGGGTGCCATGTGTTGCGACATCATCATCATCCGGAACACTGACTTGTTTTGAACTGTCATTTAAATTATTTGTTGCACTGATTAAAGACCCTCCTGTCGTATTGTACTTTTTCGATGTTTCTAAATTTACATCATTCACTTGTTTAATGAGAATAACTTTATTTGTAGTTACAGTTATACTTTGCTCTGTTGCTCTTTCATCAATTTTAGTATCGACTACATGTACACTATTAGGTGTACTGTTTATTTCAGTATCTGTTTCAGTCGTATCATCTGTCCTTAAATTACCTAACGAGGAGGCCTGGTCGCTTTTAGTAGTTAAGGTACTACTGCTTTCATTATTTAAATAGTCAGTTATTTCTACTTCTCCTATCACCGTGATAGTGCTATCTGGAGTGGCTGTAGTAATATCATCAATCATGTCCGTGCTCTGTTGTAAAGTTTCTAAAGTAGCACTTTGTGTACTTAAATCGAATGCGTTATGAATTGCTGCAGTGCTGACTTTATCATATGTCTCTGTGTTAATAGTAGCTGTTGTATTATCATCTATGACACCCAGACCAGATTTAGCATTTGTTTTTGATTTATCTATCGTATCATCATCACCTGTTTTTAATGATTCTAAATCACTTGAACTTCTGCCGGGTTCCTTACGTTCATTTGCAGAATTGTTGACAGATTCCGTTATTAAGCTTGTATTCTCCCGCGTGGTTTCATTTACTTGTGATTCGCTTTTTGTAGTCAAATTACTTAGATTAGTGCTATGTTTGCTCACGTTGTCACTATCATACTGAATTTGGACGGGGATTATTTGAACATCGTTGCCCTGAATGTTATGTTCAAACTTTCCTTCTCCATTACCATCGTTCCTTCTTCTCATTGCTTTTGATTTGTCTGTTTGAGCTCGTAACGTCAAATCAATATGTTCATTTCGTTCAGTATCATTGAAGTTTCGCCGATTTTGAGTTTTAAGATTATCTATTTCCGACCTCAGGATAGTTTGGATAGATTTACCCTGATCTTCTAAACGTTTCTCGTAAAGATCCACATTTGTATTATTTAGTTTTGGGAATTTGACTTCTGGTACTTCAATTTGTATCCTTTTCTCTACTTTCTTAAGAAACTCCTTCTTTTCTTTTTCTGGCAGTGAGTTGATAAATGCAGTGTCATTGTTTTCGACGCCGTTTATTATGTTAAAGTTGGTAAATGTGAGTATTAAAAATAATAATATCATTTTGCTACTTTATTCTCATATTGGAATAAAACGACTGGTTTGAAAACAATTCGTTCAAGCGCGAAGTGGAATGAGGCATAAAATTTATTGATAAGAGTATGAAATCACTTTTGTTTCATGAATTTTCTCGTTTTAGATACGTGTATCGGATTGTCTCATTTACTGATTCAATTTTTAATTGTAATTTTAGATGACAGAAGTTCTATCCAATTAAACTTTACATTCAGTAATTTGTAACTAAACCTTAATTACCAATTACTTACGTAATTTATAGTGTTATTTTATTTGTATTCTTTTTAATTATAAAAAACCCGCAATCACGTAACAGCATGTTATTTTATAGCCTAACTGACGGGATAAGATTGTTTTATATATACTTCTAGTAACGACAAAGTAGGTACAATTATGCTAGTATGTTACGTTTACATTAAGTGAACATGTAAAATCTCCGTTTTTAACTGATGTTTTACACTTGAAAGAACTTCCATGACTAGAATACGGATTTAATTACATTAGACCTTAATTATACAAATATATGAATGAGTACTTGACACAGTTGTAATACCTAACCTCATCTTAAAAATCTTCTATGTCAATGAAACACATGAGCGATGGACAGACGAACGAGATATATTTAAATATACAGTGTAAGTTTTCAAGTCTCCTATCCATTGCATATTACAACTACCCGATACCATATCAATACCATAAACGAAGCGTGAAGAAGCATCTAGCGGGCCAGCAAGGCGGTGGCAACTGACAGATTACTGCTGGTCTCCTGTTCGTTGCCGCCGCGATTTGGGCTCTACTTTTCACTTACGATCAGGTGGAGTGGAGCCACTTTGTTGAGCCAATATAAAACATAAATAAAGAATATCAATGATAACAATTCAGGTGAAACTAAAAACACAATCAAATAGGTAATTTAATCTTTATTTATTGGTTCTTATCGTTAGTTTCTTAACCTAAACGTCAGCTTTAAACCTAAATAATCCTCTTTTTAACTTTCCATTTATCGTCTTCAAACTTCGTTCTGCAAATAGCCTAGCGTTTTCAAAATCCTCTTCAGTAATTTCCACTGGAGCTTCTTCATTAACTTCTTCTATTTTAGGTTCAAATTCAGTTATTTCTGGGTTCATAGGTAGCTCGACATACTTCTCTTCCCAATCTTCTTTTTCAACTTCTTTCACAACTTCCTGTAGAAGACTTTGAGCAATTAGGTTTTGTTTCTTTTTATTGGCTGGTTTCCTTCTTTGTTGTTTTATTCTTTCTCTGTTCCTCTCCTGAGTGGCTTGTTGATTAACATTTTCAGTGTTTTTATTAACGTCAGTATTCATAGTATCTGTATTTGCGTTATCTTTGTCAGTTTCAGATTTAGTGTCGTTGGTTTCTTTACCGATTTCCATATTCAAATCGTAGTAGTTCGGCGAATCCGCACAGTCTATTGCATCTCTTGGCCTTGTACAAACAAGTACTTCCTAAAGAAGAAAAAAAATATATTAAAAACCAATGACTTTATAATATAAATCTACTAAGTAAGCTTACTATATGTTGAGTCCCGAATGTAGACAAATAATAAAGAAACAAAGTTACGAGCAACAAACATCATTATTAATCGGCGGATTGAGAGTTGAATTCACGTACGAAGAGTTCCGTATTAGTAATTACAAAAATTACAATTAAATCCAATTATCTAAAAAAAAGAAATACTTTGATCAAACCAAAAATCGTAAAAAGATTTTTTTTTGCATCACGCCTTATTTTAAGCATTTTATAACTCGTACTAAAAAAAATAGTCGGGGGGGACACTGTTTACGAAGACGATTTAAACAATAATCAAATATACTAAATAACTATAAGTACTTTAGAAATTTTAACAAATTAAAAAAACACCTATGGAGCCTATTTTGCACCCCAAAATTTTTTTCTAGTTTAAAAAAGTTACCATATATAGTTTGTATGACTAATTGTAGCAGAATGGACGGGTCGTAAACAGATTTTTTGTATAAGTTAGGTTTTAAATCTTTCTGTGGACATA
>JALPQI010014991.1:0-34291 GCA_025490895.1 Thaumatotibia leucotreta | reverse complement strand
TAATCGGGCGTTATCGTAGCGGCTACTCATGGTAGGGCTACTGATGCTGATGACACAACTTCGGAAAGGACGACGACATAGGTAAGCAATAAACTGGCATGGGCGCAATAAACTCATTAAGGCTTAAGAGTATCAAAATAAAAACATTTATAATAGAACATTTTTATTTACATACCTATTTATCCTCAAATTCACTCAACACCAATAAAAAAGGATCGACCTCCATAGAAAGTGACCCATTTTTATTTGTCTCTTCGAGTGAAGTTAAAAAAAAACAATAAGGCCTGTAAAGTTGTCGTTTTGGTGAAAATTCCTAACATCTAATATTAGATTTGTTCTATGAAATAAGGTTCGGGTATTCGGAATATTCGGATTTCGGATGCATTCACATGCGAAGCCCTAGCGAAACGATGTGAATTTGTATTGAATTCACGTTATGTTGCCAGGGTTTCACATGCGAATCTTAGGTGTGCTACTGCTAACGACGGCATTGATGATGCTTCAAATGAATGAAAAACAGGTATGATAGTAAAAATACATTTGTATTACATTACATTGATTCTTAATTCTAATGTAAAAAAAATAATTAAAAAAATAACTAATTACGAAAAATAATCTCCATAAATGAGACAAAAGGTATTTACAAAATATCAGCCTTGTTTCTATGTTACAAAATAACTGCCATTTAGCTGCCAAAATGATTTGTAAATGCAATAAACAACACCAACTTTAACCCTAATTTACTCTTATCAGCTTATCACACATAAGCTTCTACTCTCCGACCTTTTATTTTATCGAAAAATTGGCGCCATGATACTAAAGTTTTACTTGACCAGATCCAAAAACTAGATGTAATGCCCACAATCATAGTCATGAGATATTTTATCATGAACATTTCAAATTTCGGGCGTTCAGTCTCCTGGCGGGTAAAAGGACATGGTATAGAGTAAAGTGAAGAGGAACACATATCCCTATGCCAGGTCACCATCCAGCTGTCAAAATATGCTTGCTCATAAAACAAGCATCCTATTACAATCAAAGCTGGCACAGTATACAATACTCCAAAAACACCAATACGAATCATCAGTTTCTCTAGTTTATCAGTCTTGGTGCCATCATGTTTCATTACAGTTCTAATGCGAAATAGAGAGACAAATCCTGCCAGTAGAAATACCGTGCCAAGCACTAAGTACACACATAATGGGGCTAGAACAAATCCACGAAGTGCTTCTGCATTCCAAATTCCCACATAACAAACTCCAGACAAAACATCACCTGAAAAAAAAAAACTTTATTTAGACCTTTGGGTTGAAAGAAATCTACTTTTTGACTCCAAGAGATTAATAGTACATTTTGATGCAAGTGCAAAAAAATTTTTTCCTAACTAGTGCACAAAAATGAACTTTGCGCACGCTTCGCGCGCGGTAATTTCTCCTTTTGACGCACTTGTTATGAAAAAAATCGTCCCTTACACATGCAAAAACTTTTTTTAACTCGGGTGATTGTTGCACTAGTTAGGAAATGTACTACTTTTCAACGAGGGTGAAAGTTGGAGCCCGAGTGAAACGAGGGCAACAATTACTCGAGTTAAAAAGAAGTTTTTACTTGTGTATCGAACGACTTTTTTCATAACAAGTGCCTTAAAAAGAGAAATTTACGCACGCGAAACGTGCGCAAAGTTTATTTTCCGCACTAGTTAGGAAAACAGATTTTACTCCTTTAGAAAACAAAGGAATTGCATGCCACCATACCAACAAGGTAAAAAAATACGTATTTATATGTGAATTAAGTCTTGTTCCCAGATACCTATTGAAATTAATTGTGGGAATACTGGAAATAATAAATTAAATTAGAATTAAAATAATGTCGAAAAATATTGTTATAAGAACTAACCATCAACCTTTCCCATTGCTAATATTGATATAGTTTTTATGGCAGGTACAGCCCAAGCAGCCAGATGAAAGTACTGTGAGTTGGCTTCAATAGCTTCATGGCCCCATTTCAGTCCAGCAGCTAAGAACCAAGTCAGGGTCAATATTACCCACCATATACTTGAAGCCATACTAAAGAAATACACAACCATAAACAGGATAGTGCATGGCTCATGCTTAGTTCCTTGAGTAATAAGCATTGGGTTGGTTAGTCTTGATCCTCCGTGTGTGGAGGGGAAAGGGCCCTGGCAGCTCACACTGTCGCCAGCGCCCCAACCCATTATGTAGCTGCAAGCTACCATTAAGTAGCATACCGACAAGAAAATGATAGGCCTTTCAGGATAGCGGAACCTATCAGTGTCAATTAAAAATGTCAACACAGTGAACAAGCAACTTAATGCACACAAAGTTGCCCAGATCCCAATCCACAGCCTTGAAAACTTCTTTGCATCTTGTTTGAAAAACATTCCCTCACAAGGTGCCCCACAGTCCGGTTGAATCTTATCTCCAACAATCAATGAGTAATCTAAATCAAAGCTTTTTGGTACTTCAAACTGAGCAGGGCACACAAACCCATAATCTTTTGCACCTGGTAACCTAGCTGGATCTCTTTCAATGTTTGACTTATAATCAACTTTGCGTTGTTTATGCTCAATGGGCTTGCGAGTGTCGTGAGTGGCATTGTTATCACCAACGCATATCACATGTTCATCAGTAGCTACTGGGAACTTGGAGCAGTCCAAGTAATCAGGCCATGAAAATCCGAAATTAGCCATTAATTCATCACAATTGTGTCTGGCAGATTCACAGAGATGTCGACAGGGCTGGATGGGTTTATCCAATATTGTGCATACTGGAGCAAACATAGAACACAAGAAGAACTTCAGATCGGGCGAACAGTTCACTTTTATCAGAGGTGTAAATTGATGTACTTCTGCACCAGCATCCTTTTGATTTGCGTGATTAAGTAGATTCGGAAATATCGTTTGATTATATTGAATTTGTTGACAGAATGGAATTGTAATCGGTTCGCAACGTCCATGGTGAGGTAAAGAATCACCTTGCAAAACAGTAACACGTGAAGTTTCAGTCACAACAAGTGAACATAGTACTTTTAAAATTAGAAGTATGCACAATCTCCCCATTGTTATATGTAGTCACTTTCGTTCATATGTATATCAATTCACTTCTCATAATCCATAGTAATACGATCTTTGTGTTTTGCTTGATCAAATTTCATACATGAATGGTAGAGAATGTAATAACAGGAATGTTCAAACCAGAGATTGAGATAACAGTAACATAAAGAAGAAGTTATGCACTATAGGATTGTTAATGTATATTCACGATCTTAAATACATTTATATCATAATAAACACAATCTAAAACGTTTAAAATAAAATTACTGTGCGTGCTAGGAGCCATAACACAAACAGTGCAGCTGCACAGACAATAGACAATATATTCTATATTTTAGGCATTCTAGGCTAAATTAATGGACTGTCTAAATGCTGCAAAAAGCGTTGTAAAGTGCGGACATTATTGAATTTTAACAATAATCAAAACATATTACGCGTTAATATAACGTAATAAAAAATTAACTAAACAACTGAATCGAAACTAGAGCTAATAATGATATTATGTTACGAGTAAGAAAAGTTAGTATTCCACAAGTTAAGTCATAAATTGTTTACAGGTATCTGAACGCTTTTTGACAAACATTGCAGGCACTGACAGTGACATTGAGGCCACGGTCGTACTGCACACGCCGCACGCAGCCGACAACGTCCCATCGCACGCAGCCGGTGAATGGTGTGTTCGGGAATGCTCGGGAGTGGTCGTTTTCGCCCGCTGCGTGCGGCGTCCCCCCGCCATACATCATTCAGACGCTGCGTCCGACGGGACGTTGTCGGTTGCGTGCGGCGTGTGCAGTACGACCGCGGCCTGAGATAATATTTTGACAATCTTCTGTGTTGTTTAAAATTTCATAAAATTCATAATTTGTTTACATCAACGGTGCGACGTCGGCTTACTTTTAGTATAATTTTCAATTTTCATGCTTATCCTAATCCTATCGGATTGAAGAATAAATTATTTATAAATCCTTGTCAAGTTGTCATTTAATCATGGAACCCGGCGGTGAGAATATAGACGTAATGAAATTTATCAATGTCAAAGGCAACGTTGAAAATATTACTCCGCACAAAATAGCAGTTGTCGCTTTTATTAGAGAATATGGATTGTTGAAGATAGAAGGTAAGTTTAATAAGAGAAGTTTCATAGACTATTCATTAACAGTGGCGTAGCTCTAGCTACCTTGGCTTGCACCCGGTGCGGGTGTTGTGTCCCGGTCCCGGTCCGGTGAAAGTAAAAAGCAGTAAATTTTATATGATATAGGACATATATTGGACCGCCGCCGACGCTCCCGCCTTTGCTACGCCACTGTTCATTACATTTTAAAGTCCTATAGAAAGTAGGAACTGCAGATGTGGTGTTAACGAAAGAGACGGTATTTGTATTTGTATTTTTTTCTTCAGCTAAGGAAATGATTGACTGCACTATGGCACCTAAATACAGGAAAGATTTCTGTTTATTGGCACTCAAACTAATTCAGGTTAGTCTAATGGTAAATTAATTAATCTTCAGACCTTTTTTAATATTACAAAATGGCAGAAGAAAATATTATAGATGAAAAATTATTGGTAATGACCTAGCCTATTTTCTTTCATATGTCTATTGGTGTGCTAAAAACCCTGTAAAACTCTGTAACTGAATTAATTCCAATAGCGTTTTCCTGTGGTTGTAAAAAATCAACCAATCATGGTTGAAATATTATTTGGTTTCCTCATTTTACACCTTGTATACCCATACTGTCAATGACCACTATGAAAATACCTACTAACTATTGACTGCAATATGAAACATCTTATTTAACATTTTTCAGTGTCCAGACATGGAATTTAAAGAATTGGAGGCACTTCTTACAGATGGTCGCTATAATCTGTTAAGCGTACATTTGCAAAACTTTTGTGTGCGCTTACAGAATATCTATGTTAATGGCATCAGTGCTCTTATGGATTGTGTCACTTCAGCAGTTGATAAACTTATGATAGAACAGACGGAGATAAATTCATGTGTTATTAGTAGGTGCAGTGTATTAGGTAAAAGCATAGAGAAATAACAAATCACATGGAGTGCTCAAGTCATACATATCAATTTGGCTTATTATTAATGTATCACAAAGCTTGGATTAAATGTCTTACAGATAGTTTTATTATAATATAATGTATGACTTGAACTACTCTGTCTACTCTCTGGTATGTGTTAAGTTTTTTTAGTTTATTTTTCTTGACTCATCTCCATATTACTATTCATTTTAATGTAACTTTGGATTAATTTCCCTTAATTGCGATTTTTAGTAGTCAGGTGACATGGCAGCCAACAAAAGCTTGCTTGGTGCCTTCATAATAAGATGTATGTTTTATTGTATTTTACTTCTATAATCATGTTCTAAAATGCCTAACCCAAGATGAAAAATGAATAAGGAGATGTATGGTCAGTTCTTTAAATATGTTAACTATTTTTACCTTGTGCTTTGAACACACATTCTGAAATGTATCTAGATATTCTTAGATAAATATTTACAAATCAAAAAGCCTCCTTCGCTGTACTCTAATAATTTCTAAATTGTAAGATCTGATTGACTTTTCAGGATTTTATCTAAGAAGAATAATGCTTTATCTGGACAAACTTACATTTGTCCAGGTAGTGTCCCTGTACAAATCATTCTGCCTGTATTACCAGAGAGGCAGACCAGGGCTGATGATGAGATCATTAAGTAAAGAGGTATGGAATGGTTGTCAAATATCTTGAATTATACCTACTTATAAAATTATTGCTTTGAACAAATAACATGGAAGCCGCACGCCATACTAAATTGCCTTTCAATAACGGTCCTGAATTTTAGATGACAAGTGTCACCCCTTCTTCAATGCATCACGTAATGAATTTCAATATCAACCTACTTATAAAAATTTAAACAGCCATTTAAAAATAGTTATGATTGGGCCATCAAAGTTTTGATTGGCTATATTCTATAAACATTTGTCAAAGATGTTGCATCGAAATATTCGCGGTGTTAAGAAAAGCGCTATGTCCTGCCCATCTTGGCACAAATGAACAATTGGTTTCGGGGGCAGTTTTGGGCTGGCGTTAGACGTCCATGTTATATATTATAGTCGCAGAATTATTGTTAAAGTTGGATTATTATACTTTAACGAGAAACGGAGACTTAATCGCGTAAACTTACTTTAGATATTGTCTTGACATTTCTGGCATGACATTACACCCGTGTTCATAGGCAGACTCAGTGTAACATCAGGACAATATTTAATACCAGTTTATGCGATTAAGACCCGTTTGTGACACTAATCGTGAAAGTCAATATTTTGGAATAATATTTACAAATGTCGGTAGTATTACATACAGTAGTACATTTTGGGAAATTTGATGGATCTTGCTCAGCATCATTGACTCCACCAGCCTACCAATTTTTATCAATATCAAAGCCTGTGGTGCCTATAATGGCTAGCAAGTAGTTACCTATTACACGACAGCACCACCAAAATCGACCTTGCAGGAGAGCCACATTGCCGACATCTAATACCCACTCACTTGCTTTCGGTATCAGGGGCCCGTTTCTCAAAAGCTTGTAACTTGTAATACAAGTGGAAGTTTCTTTTTAACACCATTAATTGGATAGGGACTTCCGATTGTATTACAACAAGTTTCCAGGTTTTGGGAAATAGGCCCCAGCTGTGACTCTTATTTTACGAGGGAATAAACCTCAACCAATAATTTATAGCAACTGAGTGGATACAGGTTTTACATTGTGATAACTTTATGGCTAGACTAGGCTTATCTCTTGATTTCAGAAACTAAATAATGTGGAGCCTCAAGCTTCAACATCGCAAGCATTTCCTGACGATTTTAAATCTTCAGAGCTTTCTTTGAGGATGAATATTATCGACCGAGATAAGTAGGTAGCATATATAGTATTTCATTGCTTACTTAACGTTTTACCCCATGGATATTATGGAATTACTTATTTGTGGAAATCTCAAACTTGGAGAGCTGTCAATAGAATAAAATGTATACCTATCGATTATATGGACCAACTGTAAGACCTTTAATAAACATGTGGTAAGGTGTTGAACTGTTGTTCACTCGTTATTTTATTAGAATTCGAGACTTTCGTGATGGTTAAACAAAGTTACCTATGCATTTAATTTCAATGCGAAAGTGAATTGGCACAGTGATAAAAAACCTAAACTTGTTAGCTTCTTATTTACTTAAGTATTTTTGTTATTCCGAAAAAGGCAAAAAGATAAGTTGTAGGCAAGATCCGGAAGCCAGCCAGCCGAGCCATTTTCTATCCCTCATCATACGGAATCTTCCAGTGCCACTTATAATTTTCAATATTTTTGTATACATATTTTAATCCTTTTCATACATTGTCTAATTGTCTACAAATTTACATTTTCCCCTTACGGGTACAAATATTTAAGAACAGTTACAAAATAATATAGGCACGGGAATTTATCTGTTGATAAAATTCATCGTAGTATAGTCGATAAACGTGATCTATGGATCCATTGTAGCTCCCAATATCGATAGAAAATGCAAGCTATTCGACAGCGTTGGTAAAAAAAAATATGTTTTTGCTTTAATTGCAGTAGCTTTGAAGAGTGCCAGTGGTCTCGGAAACAAGCAGAGCTGTTTACAGCACAGCAAGCTAACTTACTGCAGGTCAACGAGGATAAGGCTTTACCGCCGCGCCAGTTACAGAAAACAATCAATAGGATTATGAATGACATCCCGGAATATTCAGATATTGTAAGTTTCCGTGTAAATTAAATTATTCTAATCTAGAGAAGAGTTAGAGGAGGGTTTATTTCAATAATTTATAACATTATGACCAGTTGAAACTGCTTCGAAACATTCGATTTTGTTTTCTGTGCGACTTTCTGTATGTCGTTTGCCTTTGCCCATTAAAAGATGAAATCTACAGTCGTGGCCAGATAATTAGGAACAAGATTTTTTTCCCCATACAACTGCCTGCAAACAGGGCTTTGCAAATTTGATAATAATTTAAGAAATAATTGACCATTTTTGTTTATTAATATCAGAACTTATCTATGATTAAATAAGGTATACTGGAACATATTGCAAAGTTCCATAAAATACCTATCTTGAAAAATATGGACCACCCCATAAACACTTCAATCTAATTAAGAACAAAATGTATGAAATCGTTCCTAATTAAGTTGAAGTGTCTATGGCGTCATCCATATTTTTCAAGTTACGTATTTTTTAGAACTTTGCAATACGTCCCAGTATACCTTATTTAATCATGGATAAGTTCTGATATTAATAAAGAAAAATGGTCTAATATTTTTTTAATTATTATCAAATTTGCAAAGCCCTGTTTGCAGGCAGTTGTATGAGAAAAAAAATCTTGTTCCTAATTATCTGGCCACGACTGTATGTCAAACGCGCGTTTTGAGAACGCGGGGTAAGCGCAGTGCGATGAGACGAGCACAACTTATGGAGCTGCTACTACGAATCTTAGGCGACATTATCCAACGCTTTAATATGTATAGTGCCAATCTTTTTCTAATACATATAAACCTCATCATCATCTTCATTGGCCTTGAAAGTCTATAACAGACTATACAAGCAGTGTCACATTACGTTTCAGCATTTTCTCAGTTTTCTGAACTGTATACGAATGAAGGAATTTTGTGGAGCCCAAGACTCGCTCTACAACTGCTTCGATCGCGCGGTATTCTGCGTCACGGGTAACAGCAGCGCTTGTAACGACAGGAACAAGAGTTTTCGCTACGCTGCTCTCAATAGAGCCGCGATGCATACGAAGTTTGGACACAAGTAAGTAAGAGTTGCGCATATCGAATCGGTTACATTGCGAGGAAATTGCATCGCGAAGTAGCTCGACCTCGACCACTGACCACAGTGTGAATAGTGTGATGTGCTTTGACTTTGGTATTATATTAGGTATACCAATGTCCATTAGCGTTAAATCATTCGCTAAAAGTTTATTGTATGTGAAGTTGCACATCTGCTGCGTAGTGTTGATCGGCCTGTCAAGACAGTGCGGTTGGTGCAATCCGGTCTATCTACCGGTCCATTTTCATTGGACCGATAGTTTACTATGAGTGTGAATCACACTCATAGTAAACTATCGGTCCAATGAATGTGATGCGATGATGTTTAATACGAACTCTAACAGGATGCTTAGCCAAGTTGCCAATCGCTAACGCTTAGTAGCGTATCGTAGTTTTCCATCTCTGTCACTCTTTCATATTAGTGCGACAAAGACTGCCTATCGTTTACGATTGGCGATTAAGCGTTAGCGATTGGCAACTTGTCTAAGCACCCTGGACTACTCTTATACTGGTTCGCCACTGATTCTACATTCACTTAACCGAATTGCTCTGTAGTGTCCGATTCAAATTAAGTTTACCTTTCGCACCAAATAAATAAATTCTATTCTGCTCTATAGTCTTTCTAGCCGGTTCGTTTTTAGGAAACGTAAAAAAAAAGATTTAGCGCAGATAAGACAAACGCCCATCATTAACTCCATTCCGTACAGTAGACACTTCCTTATTCTGCCGTGTTACGCCGAAGTCACGTAACTTTGAAATGACCGTTTCGAGATAATCGATGTTAAAGTTTTGAACCAAAATCTTATCATAAGTCACAAAATCACCAGTCTATTTTTTTATTTCATCTTTTAAGTAATTAAGGACAGCATACTTAATAACAGGTTCTTTTATTAACCATAAAAATATATAAATAAATTAAGTACATTCAATTGTAAATATTGACGGTCTAAAATTCCATACATTTTTAGTTACGCGAAATGCGGTATCTATAGATACCTTAATTTGCCCCCTCCCGCTTTAACTCAGTGGTCAGCTAAATGTAGCACGGTGGTTATGGCAATCTCCGGTATCCATCTATTTTCTTTGATGTAAAAAGTATCATAAGCAGAATTGCTGGTAATTACCAGCATAACACATTAAAGTCGTTGTCTGGTAGGCATTTCTTTAAAATACCAAAAAATAATTTACTTTTATCCGAGCTTTTATGAAAAGGACAAAACGAATAATCGTTTTTAAGAAACATAACTAATAATAATAGAGTTATAACTAATCTTATTTTAATTTAATGGTCTATTGAACATGTGTATTGTTTCGTTGTTAAACGTAGTGGCTGTGACCTATTATTGCCACTAGTTAAAATTAAAAAAATACTATTATTAGTCTCTGATATTCTAATCAAATAATGCCCACGGCTTGGTTACACATCTGAACCTCAAATTTTAACTGTGACATATAGTAAAAAAAAAATCTATTTTCTAGCAACCAATATCAATTTTAATAATATTCGCATTTAGTCGATACCAATTGCTGATTCAATTGAATATGCACTTTACTATTTTTGATATTCACTACTAATTGTTGAAAAAGTATACGGCCGCCTTACCTCTAGGGACCATAACTAAACAACAGCTTCATACATGCGCGATCATGCCAAACTCATGTAATAAAAGATACCACAAGTTGGCAGAACTAAATCGTGCGCTCGCCGGCTCGGCGATTGAACTTATTTTATGGTAACTAAAGATACAAGACATGCGCATGAATCAATAGTTGTAAATCGAAGATACAGGACTTTGTCAGATCAATTATCTCCGTAGATTTAAAGAAAAAATACGAAATCTTTAATGTGGCATATAAAATACTCCATTTAAAAACGATTTAGCCCGGTTACGCCGAACTGCTGTATCTCAAGTTACGTGACTTCGGCGTAACACGGCAGTATTGTGATAATATTATTTGACATATTATGTCTTCCAGAAAAAACTTTCTCCAATAATTTAGAAATAATATAAAATATGATATCGTAATATTATTTTCTCAAACATGCAATAAAATATTGTAGTTACGTGCGTAAAAAGCGGCCGGGAAGTACCTCGTTGCCGGCCTAGGCCAGCAAGTGCCTCTTTTTTAATTTTCAATTGGACATAGGGTTGTGACCTGGCATCTTGGCTTTTAGCCAATAATTATTTTATCTGTAAGTAATATTAGTATAAAAAAAATTATTAGCTAATTTTTGCAGTTATAATTAGGTATTTAAATTATATAATTTAAAATATTTATGTACAATAACTACTCAAAATAATATTTAAAAACCAGTATTATACGGTGCAATCCGTCGGCCCCGATCACCGCATGCGATTGATGGGACCCAACAGACCGCGTCGTCTAATACCGCTTTTTAAAAGTAAAAATTTGCACTTTTCAAACAGGTCAAACTTTAAAAAAAATGAGGTGTCGGTGTCGTATTTGACTTTTGTTATGTTTGAAAGACTTAGTTATGTAGTTGACTTATAATTTCTTAGAAAGAAGATACATTTCTTTGTTTCATTTCATTGCATATTTGAGAAAAGCATACATACCTCGGCCATGAAGTAGCGGGTTGCCGGCCGAATACTATCCGTAATATTCCGTATCTGTATATATTCGGCCGGCAACCAATCACTTCCCGGCCTCGGTAGTAATGTATTATTGGAAGTCGCCACTATAGGTACGGAATAGAGTTGTTTAGGAAATGACGGGCGTCTGTCTGAACTTTGAATGGATGGGGTATAAAATGTTCGGTGTCGTCGGCAGTTCCCTGGCAATGGAGAGCGTGCGCGAGGCGCTGGCGACGGCGCAGGAGGCGGCGGACGGCGCGTGTCTCGCGCACGCGGCGGCGTGGGGCGCGCTGGCGGGCGGGCGCGCGCGCCGAGCCGCGCTGCTGGCGCGGGTGCCGCGCGCGCCGCGCCCCGCCGCCGCCGCCGCGCAGCTCATGGCGCAGCACACCGCCGTCAACAGCGTGCGCCCCGCCGAGGTGTTCCAGGTACTTGCACGGCCTGGCGCACGCGGCGGCGTGGGGCGCGCTGGCGGGCGGGCGCGCGCGCCGAGCCGCGCTGCTGGCGCGGGTGCCGCGCGCGCCGCGCCCCGCCGCCGCCGCCGCGCAGCTCATGGCGCAGCACACCGCCGTCAACAGCGTGCGCCCCGCCGAGGTGTTCCAGGTACTAGCACGGCCTGGCGCACGCGGCCGCGTGGGGCGCGCTGGCGGGCGGGCGCGCGCGCCGAGCCGCGCTGCTGGCGCGAGTGCCGCGCGCGCCGCGCCCCGCCGCCGCCGCCGCGCAGCTCATGGCGCAGCACACCGCCGTCAACAGCGTGCGCCCCGCCGAGGTGTTCCAGGTACTTGCACGGCCTGGCGCACGCGGCGGCGTGGGGCGCGCTGGCGGGCGGGCGCGCGCGCCGAGCCGCGCTGCTGGCGCGAGTGCCGCGCGCGCCGCGCCCCGCCGCCGCCGCCGCGCAGCTCATGGCGCAGCACACCGCCGTCAACAGCGTGCGCCCCGCCGAGGTGTTCCAGGTACTAGCACGGCCTGGCGCACGCGGCCGCGTGGGGCGCGCTGGCGGGCGGGCGCGCGCGCCGAGCCGCGCTGCTGGCGCGAGTGCCGCGCGCGCCGCGCCCCGCCGCCGCCGCCGCGCAGCTCATGGCGCAGCACACCGCCGTCAACAGCGTGCGCCCCGCCGAGGTGTTCCAGGTACTTGCACGGCCTGGCGCACGCGGCGGCGTGGGGCGCGCTGGCGGGCGGGCGCGCGCGCCGAGCCGCGCTGCTGGCGCGAGTGCCGCGCGCGCCGCGCCCCGCCGCCGCCGCCGCGCAGCTCATGGCGCAGCACACCGCCGTCAACAGCGTGCGCCCCGCCGAGGTGTTCCAGGTACTTGCACGGCCTGGCGCACGCGGCGGCGTGGGGCGCGCTGGCGGGCGGGCGCGCGCGCCGAGCCGCGCTGCTGGCGCGAGTGCCGCGCGCGCCGCGCCCCGCCGCCGCCGCCGCGCAGCTCATGGCGCAGCACACCGCCGTCAACAGCGTGCGCCCCGCCGAGGTGTTCCAGGTACTTGCACCGCCTGGCGCACGCGGCGGCGTGGGGCGCGCTGGCGGGCGGGCGCGCGCGCCGAGCCGCGCTGCTGGCGCGAGTCCCGCGCGCGCCGCGCCCCGCCGCCGCCGCCGCGCAGCTCATGGCGCAGCACACCGCCGTCAATAGCGTGCGCCCCGCCGAGGTGTTCCAGGTACTTGCACCGCCTGGTGCCGCGCGCGCCGCGTCCCGCCGCCGCCGCCGCGCAGCTCATGGCGCAGCACACCGGCATGAACAGCGTGCGCCCCGCCGAGGTTTTCCAGGGTGCTTAGCCAAGTTGCCAATCGCTAGCGCTTAAACGTCAATCGTAAGCGAAAGGCAGCTAACTGTTTTTGTCGCACTAATATGCAAGTGTGACAGAGAGGGAAAACTACGATACGCTACCAAGCGCTAGCGATTGGCAACTTGGCTAAGCATCCAGGTACTCGCCGGTGGCGATGGCGCGGCCTGACGCACGTGGCGGCGTGGGGCGTATGAAAGCCCAGGGTGCTTAGACAAGTTGCCAATCGCTAACGCTTAATCGTCAATCGTAAACGAAAGGTAGCTTTGTCGGTGGTGGCAGACTTGTCTTTGTCGCGCTAATATGTAAGAGTGACAGAGAGGGAAAACTACGATACGCTACTAAGTGTTAGCGATTGGCATCTCCTGAATCTATTCGGTTACGACTACAGACAGTTTGAAATTGTATCCGCATAATATAGATTAAATTGTATATTAGTGTGATAATTTAATAGTCTTGTGGAATCATATTAGTGTGAATGCGCAAGAACAAGAGGAAAAATGCATTTGTAGTTAGATTATTATATGTGTGCCACCTCGCCCCCCTCGGAAATTGGAGATTTTTTTGTTACAAAGTTTGTGGAATACCTACTCCATTACTAAATCGTCCCAAGGACGGACATATTTACGAATATATATTGTAAAACATGCCGTAAGATAAACAATTTGTTACAGATTCTAACTAAAGGGGACTCTATCAACTACCTGCATGCTATGACGGATTTGACAATGGCGGGTCTAGCTAACACGGCGGCATTATGGTCGCTCTACGGGAAAACGGAGATGGCGTCGGTGGCGTGCCAGTTGCTGCTCAATCTAAACACAAGTAAGATTCGAATTAATGATCATGTAATACGATTTTCCACGTCGTGTTAGTACCAAATTCGTCTATACTGAA
This sequence comes from Thaumatotibia leucotreta, assembly GCA_025490895.1. Taxonomy (NCBI): domain Eukaryota; kingdom Metazoa; phylum Arthropoda; class Insecta; order Lepidoptera; family Tortricidae; genus Thaumatotibia; species Thaumatotibia leucotreta. The sequence goes on along the minus strand of JALPQI010014991.1, from coordinate 20,125 downwards.
TGAACAGCCTTGCCAGGAAGTTGCCGCGTGAGATAGCTCGGTCAGTGTGGACGTGCCTCGTCTGAGGCAAAGTCACGAGCGGCCGCATGCCGGTCGTTCAGTTTACCCGAATAATGACGGAGTTTCAAAGTGACACAAATAAAAAGGGATACTCTGACTTATAGAAAATACGTGAATTTTTTTAAAAAAGTGGGCCCGAAGACATGCCTTCTCAACCCATATTGAATTTGCCACCCTTTTCTACTGACAAACTGGTTGGCGAAAGTATGATAAAAAAAAATTTTCTCAAACATGCAATGAAATGTTGTAGTTAAGTGCCAAAAAAGTGGCCGGGATGTATTAGCTCGTTGCCTGTAAATTATCTGTAAGTAGTATTAGTATAAAAAATAAGATTGGCAAATTTTTGCAGTTATAATTAGGTTTTTATATTATATAATTTAAAATAAATGTATAATAACTACTCAAAATAATATTTAAAAAGCAGTATTATACGGCGCGATTCGTCGGCCCCGATCACTGCATGCGATTAATTGGACCCAACCGACCGCGTCGTCTAATACCGCTTTTTTAAATAAAAAATTTGCAACTTTCAAACAGGTAAATCTTAAAAAAAAAATGTGGTGTCGCTGTCGTATTTGACTTTTGTTGTGTTTCAAAGACTTAGTTATGTACACGTAGTTGACTTATAATTTCTTAGAAAGAAGATACATTTTTTTGTTTCATTTCATTGCATGTTTGAGAAAAGCATTATACATACCTCGGCCATGAAGTGACGGGTTGCCGGCCGAATATATGTAGACGGCCGAGCGAAGCGAGGCCGGATAGTATTCGGACGGCAACCAGTCACTTCCCGGCCTCGGTAGTAATGTACTATTAAAATCTATTTAGATAAATGAAGTCTGTTTAGTGTTAAATCTGAGTGGCGAGCGTCCGGCGGGGCGGGCAGCTGCTCGTCGAACATCTAAAGGTGCATTCAAACCAAAAGAGCATTCGCTATTCTAACCACCCATTCTACGAAATTCGATCGTTACACAAAACGTGATTGGTTGATTTCGTAGAAAGGGGGATAGAAAAGCGAATGCTCTTTTGGTTTGAATGCACCTTAAGGGAATTGAACGGCGTGTACTCGGGCCATGCGCATACGTTTGCATTTGTTTAACATGGACGCCTTGCCACACGCCTCGCCGGACGCCTTGCTTGAGCGTCTACTCATGCCTTACGCGGTGTCCTAGGTGAGTGATTCAATTGCTAACGTGACGCGACACGGTGCGACGCAATAAAATCAAACAGCCTCAGCCACAAGTGTCCTACGACGTCAGCAACCCCGGCGCGTCGTCCGGGCGACGCGACGCGAAGCGAACGTGATCAGTTTGTTTGATATTTTCGCGCGATCGACACGCAATGCCCGAAAAGTGTGTCATTTTGTTTATTGAAAATGTCCAATCGATAGGATTTTTCGCATGCAAGTAGGACAAGGCCATCGCATCGCATACATTCGCGACGCCGTCGCATCGAGTCGCGTCGCAAATCTCGTCGCTTTGAATCGCCTCGCCTACACTACGTAGGACATAGCCTTACGACCTGTTTCACAATCTCCAATTAAAGCTATCTGTCAGATAAAAATAACACGCTCTCTTTATTCTTATTATTATTCTTCTTTATTATTTTGAAAGAAAGAGATAGTGTTATTGACGTGACAACGTCTTATAAATTGGTTTGCCGGGTGACACTTCAAGAAACTGCGTTACGCTCCGCTCACGTTATGCGCTCACAATGAGAGCGAGTGAGAGGCACGCGTCCCTTCCACTCGGGCATGGTTAGCCCGCCTAAGAGCGAGAGAGACAGACATAAAAAGTGTCGTTGTCACGTAAAACTTTCGCCCGTATACCGACTTTACAGGCAACCAATTTTTTTTTTATCTGACATAGCTTTAACTGGAGATTGTGAAACAGGCCCTTAGACTAAAGGTTCGATCGCACAGAATGCAACATCGGCAACGGCAGCGTGTGGCACAACACGATGGCGCTGGCGACGGCGGGCGCGGGCGCGCTGTGCGCGGCGGCGTGGCGCGGCGACGCGGCGCTGGCGCGCGCGCTGGCCGCCGCCGCGCGCGCGCCGCCCGCCCGCGCCACGGCCGCCAGGGAGCGCGCGAGGGAGGCCTTGCTGGCAGGTACGCCACACGGTGTTGTGCCACACGATGGCGCTGGCGACGGCGGGCGCGGGCGCGCTGTGCGCGGCGGCGTGGCGCGGCGACGCGGCGCTGGCGCGCGCGCTGGCCGCCGCCGCGCGCGCGCCGCCCGCCCGCGCCACGGCCGCCAGGGAGCGCGCGAGGGAGGCCTTGCTGGCAGGTACGCCACACGGTGTTGTGCCACACGATGGCGCTGGCGACGGCGGGCGCGGGCGCGCTGTGCGCGGCGGCGTGGCGCGGCGACGCGGCGCTGGCGCGCGCGCTGGCCGCCGCCGCGCGCGCGCCGCCCGCCCGCGCTACGGCCGCCAGGGAGCGCGCGAGGGACGCCATGCTGGCAGGTACACCCACCGTTTGTAGGATTTCCTAATAGATGCATTCCACGAAAAGGTCGCGGGCGGGCGGTCACGGGCGGGCGCCGCGCGCGCGCCGCCCGCCCGCGCCACGGCCGCCAGGGAGCGCGCGAGGGACGCCTTACTGGCAGGTACGCCCACCTTTTTGTAGGATTTCGTAATAGATGCATTCCGCGAAAAGGTCGCGGGCGGGCGCCGCGCGCGCGCCGCCAGGGAGCGCGCGAGGGAGGCCTTGCTGGCAGGTACGCCCACCTTTTTCTAGGGTTTTGTAACCAAAATGGCAAAAACGGAACCCTTATAGATTCGTCATGTCCGTCTGTCACAGCCGATTTACTCGGAAACTATAAATGCTACAGTAACGAAATTTGGTAAGGATATGTGTTGTATAAACCGCTACAGGATTATGATACTAAATTGTAAAAAAAAAACCATTGGGGTGGGGGCCCTCCATACATGTAACTGAGGGATAGAAAAAATTTTTTTGTTGTATTTAAGCGTGTGGGATATTAATAGACAGGTCTTTGGAAATGAATATTTTTATTTAAGCAAGTCGTTTTCGAGATATCAGCTCTCAAAGTCTGAAAAATGTGTCCCCCCCCTCTATTTTATAAACTACGCGATATAAAATTCTAAAAAAAAAAAATGTTATGCACATTAATAAACTCTATCAACGATTTTTGGTTTGATTAAATTATCTCCTATAGTTTTTGAGGTAGGTTGATTTAACTGTATTTTTTAAATAATAAATTGATAATGGTACGGAACCCTTCGCGCGCGAGTGCGACTCGCACTTGGCCGGTTTTTAGGATTTCCTAATAAACAAGGAACCCTTATAGTTTCGCATGCCCATGCGCACGCCCGCGCCCGCCATCGTGTGGTGCGACACGATGGCGCTGGCGACGGCGGGCGCGGGCGCGCTGTGCGCGGCGGCGTGGCGCGGCGACGCGGCGCTGGCGCGCGCGCTGGCCGCCGCCGCGCGCGCGCCGCCCGCCCGCGCCACGGCCGCCAGGGAGCGCGCGAGGGAGGCCTTGCTGGCAGGTACGCCACACGGTGTTGTGCCACACGATGGCGCTGGCGACGGCGGGCGCGGGCGCGCTGTGCGCGGCGGCGTGGCGCGGCGACGCGGCGCTGGCGCGCGCTCTGGCCGCCGCCGCGCGCGCGCCGCCCGCCCGCGCCACGGCCGCCAGGGAGCGCGCGAGGGACGCCTTGCTGGCAGGTACGCCACACGGTGTTGTGCCACACGATGGCGCTGGCGACGGCGGGCGCGGGCGCGCTGTGCGCGGCGGCGTGGCGCGGCGACGCGGCGCTGGCGCGCGCGCTGGCCGCCGCCGCGCGCGCGCCGCCCGCCCGCGCCACGGCCGCCAGGGAGCGCGCGAGGGAGGCCTTGCTGGCAGGTACGCCACACGGTGTTGTGCCACACGATGGCGCTGGCGACGGCGGGCGCGGGCGCGCTGTGCGCGGCGGCGTGGCGCGGCGACGCGGCGCTGGCGCGCGCGCTGGCCGCCGCCGCGCGCGCGCCGCCCGCCCGCGCCACGGCCGCCAGGGAGCGCGCGAGGGAGGCCTTGCTGGCAGGTACGCCACACGGTGTTGTGCCACACGATGGCGCTGGCGACGGCGGGCGCGGGCGCGCTGTGCGCGGCGGCGTGGCGCGGCGACGCGGCGCTGGCGCGCGCGCTGGCCGCCGCCGCGCGCGCGCCGCCCGCCCGCGCCACGGCCGCCAGGGAGCGCGCGAGGGAGGCCTTGCTGGCAGGTACGCCACACGGTGTTGTGCCACACGATGGCGCTGGCGACGGCGGGCGCGGGCGCGCTGTGCGCGGCGGCGTGGCGCGGCGACGCGGCGCTGGCGCGCGCGCTGGCCGCCGCCGCGCGCGCGCCGCCCGCCCGCGCCACGGCCGCCAGGGAGCGCGCGAGGGAGGCCTTGCTGGCAGGTACACCCACCGTTTGTAGGATTTCCTAATAGATGCATTCCACGAAAAGGTCCACCGATGTCCCGTACGAACACGGTTTTTCTCAAAATTGTGGGATTATCGAAGTTCTCTTTCATGACTAGAGGACTCAAAAATTGCTCATAAATATATATACAGATGTAGTGAGAAATGACTTACCTTCGGAAACGTTCGTCAACATCATGCTGTTTCAGTCTATCTCACTGAGACTGACAGTAATAGCTGTCATGCTACTTCAGTCAGACTCGGTGACACTGCCTGAAACAGCATGTGTTTACGAACGTTTCCGAAGGCAAGTAATTTCTCACTACACCTGTAATAACTAATAACTCGGAAAAAAACTCAAATTATCGAAATATACACGCGTTTGTACGGGACAGCCTATGGAATGCTCCAATAGGGTCAAAATTCTTTTCGTTGTCTTGTTTTATACCACTTTGTCACGCTTTTAGTCACTGTTTCGACTAAGTATATTAAAAAAATCCGGTGCACTTGTATTTCTTATTCAGGCTAGATTTTAATCCGTACTTCATACATTGAAAACAAAAAACATCTCATACAAAAATCACCACTGCGTCACGTTTTTTAGGGACACAAAATAAGACAACGAAAAGAATTTTGACCCAATAAAAAAGGAATCCTTATAGTTTCGCCATGTCCGTCTGTCTGTCCGCAACAGCAACTGGTGAAGTGGGGATGATTTTTTTATTTACTGTAATCCTATAGTGTGGGGTATAGTTGAATAGCCCACCTCCCCCGGGCACAATTTTTTTATTATAAAGCAGTTATCTACGAAAATATTGACTTTAAGAAAAAAACTTTTTTTTGGGACTTTTATTACTTTTAAATCTAGGATCACAGCAAAGCCCCGCTTTACGTGTAGGGGACGTACCCAAAATATTTTTTTATTTAATATTTTATTCTACCACTTTATTGGCGTGATTAATAGCAGTTATATGCTAATATGACACTAAGCCGGATAATCAAACAAAATGGGACTGACTTTCCAGGTAAATGGGAGGATGCGGAGCAGAATATAAAGCAATTAGCATCCTATGACAGATGGCAGAGCCAGTTATTAAAAGCAGAGATGTTTTACCTGAAAGGAGATGCCACTGAAGCGTTAGCAGCTATTCACGACATTTTAGACTACTGCAAAACTGAAGATGACAGCCTTCACTATATATCTCTAAGACTGAAAGCTATGATTCTAATGTCTCAAGTGCAGCATACATTTAGCAGCATGCAGTCCACTAATATTATGTTGCTGAACGAGGCATTGTCGTTGGCAAAGAAATATCATTTGCATTATTTAGCTGCTACAGCTGAGATGCACATAGCAAATGTTCAACTAAATATGGGATGTGCTAAAAACGCTCTTATATTGGTCCGAAAAGTACTACCTTCTATAATGGCTCATGGAAGTGCATACGATATGGCTAGAGGTCAGTATTATTTAACATTTTGACATTGCATGCAAAATTAGTTCGTTAATAGTCCTAATAATATAAGCAACATGCTTCTGAAGTTCTTATGTAACCAATTGAATGCGGATCCCGTTTTTGAAAATTATTGATGACAGACCTAGTAGGTAGTTTCGCTGGTGATACGGCATGGTGTTATCCATCCGTCCGTTGTAATGTATTGTATTAGCATCTGATTTCTTCTCAAATTTTATATGTAAGATTTTGACTTTGAAAGCACAAACTGATTATCATAAGTAAGTCATAAGTTGCTCGAATGTTATGATATCGTAGCCCTAACTAGTTATATGGCAGAATTTCCAAAGGTTTCGTTTTATGTTTCAGCGTTATTGTTGTACACGAAGTGCCGCATAGCCACTGCTCCCACGAGTGGCGAAGCTCGCTTGCAAGTAATACAATCATGTTGCGAAACCCTAGAATCTGTTAAAAAGAATTTCACAAAAGTCGGCGCTCAAGCCCGTCTGTTGCAGACGTGGTACTTACAGGTATGCCCCTAATTACTTTTCTCTAACGTATTTATTTTGTGCTGACTGTTGCGTGCGGGTAATTAGAATATTTTGTACCTATAAATTTCTGATTTATGGGATAGAGGCTAACTCCCTTATTCGTCTGCTAACCCCATTCATGGCCACGCTCTAACGCACGAACACATCCCGCCGGGCCACCATACAACGCGATTTTTGCTAAAACACACGACTCAGCGTATGGGTCACGGGCCTGGTGCGTACGCTTAATAAACTGCCGCTTTGAAACCGGCCAGCGGGACAATGCTATGCAACATTTTAAGTAACCATTTTTTTTAAACCACAACTCGTATCACTATCAATGTTATCAGTGTTCACCTTTGTAGATCATTTTTGAAAGTAATAAATGAATAGGACGCCGTCTACAAAGTCGCCTCCATTCATTGTTTTTGACTGCGTAAACAAATTTAGTGATTTTATAAAACAGTTGACATGGCATGTTTTTGACACACAATAACATTTTTTTCTTATCTTTGCTACTTGCACGGCCTCTATAATAATCAGTGATCGGTTTTATGGATTCACCCTCGCGGGATTTCGCGTATAAAAAATGACGGGTGTGACTATAAAAAAATGAATACTATTATATTACATTATGAACAGTAACATGGCAAATTGCATGGAAATACGCATAAATAATCATAATTTTTCATGTTACTATAGGAAACCCGCCGGGGGAATCCAAAACACCGATCACTGATAATAATTGATTCTAAGAATTTAAACAAAGGTCGCCGCAATCCTTTATATCTTTGCACGTGCAGTGCTTATCGGCAAACTTTTTAACGACTAAGTAGAAGGTACTTGCTTCACTATTACTTTGTCTTAAAAGTTTACACTGTAAAAGTTTTATTCCTCTTATCAGAAGTATAAATCACATATTTATTGATGTATGTATATGTACTTATGACCTGGTCACATCTGTTTGACGATAAGCACTGCATGTGCAAAGATATAAAGGATTGCGGCGACCTTTGTTTAAATTCTTAGACACAATTATTATAGAGGCCGTGCAACGAGATATCAGGTGACGAGATTTCAAATTCCGGTAATACAAAACCAACGTCGTAAAAATTGCAATCACTAAACACAGCACCGGAGGAGAGGTGAAGTCGCCAACGAATAAATCGAGACTAAATTATATTTCCCATATTACTTCAAAATACGTTTTTAATAGGAGGGATGGGTTGAACTACGTCACGTCATTGACTTCTGGGAAAACTACTGCAACGTGCATATGCAAGATAACACCGCTGCTCGGTTGCATTTATTGTTTATTACCTGGGTGGGCGCTCGGACGGCCATTACCTTTGAAGTCTTTTGTTTGAGCAAACAACATGTTTTTGTCACACTAAAATTATCTATAAATTATCGTTCAGATAGTAAATGTCAAAGTTGATATACAACCTCGACATAATAATAAGAAATAGCAAGACACGTTTGGACGTTTCCGTGAAAATGCAATGGGAAAGAATCTTTTCTAAAAGCCAAGATAAACAAATGTTATGTAAATACAGTTATATTAGTATGATTAAACAACTGCTTTACTTCATATAATTGAAACATAGTTTTATTACTATGAATTAATCTTAACATCACTGTTAGTAGTTACCTAAGTACCTATACAGTACCTACACTACAATGACCACACCATTTTATGTTAAGTATATAAAAGTACAGCGGAGAAACCTGGTTGCCTTACCCTTAAAAGAAAATGAGATATTATCGTCGATTGTAATATGAATGTAACCACCAAAATGACGAAATTGAGTTAAGTATACCGTTCGACTGCAAATTTTCTGCTCTATCGAACGGTCTATATAAAATTTTGATATCCAGGAAAAAATGTCGAATACGTTAACAAAAAGCCGTTAGCCGTGTGGTGACGGCAGTAGGAATACATTTGTCACCACCCCAACTCCTCCTGCGGGTGTCGTAAGAGTCGACTAAGGGATTTAAGTGTCACTGACCATTGTAGATTGATGATGGGCAGCAGCGTCATCATAGTGGACACATTACTGCGATCGCCAATCCGCTTGCCCAGCGTGGTGATTATGGGCATTTACCTCCTAATGCGTCTATACGCATAGTTAATAGGAGAGGCCTACGTCCAGCAGTGGACTAACATAGGCTGATGATGATGATGATGATGACGTTAACAAAAATTTTGCCATTTTATTAGGTTTCTACGTTTTTTATTAACGTATGTAACGGTTTCAAACAATCATAGACAATATTTTAACGTAAGTACGAATTTATAAGTACAAAATATATTATGTCCTTCCTATTTAATGTAATCACCATATTTTTATAAATGTCAATGCTGTGAACGCCATTTGTATTGTATGGCTCATAAGCAATTCGGTTTCAATTTGTGAGTTACACTAAATTACGAAATCCACTTTTGATGATTTTCATTAAATTATTAACGTAACTCCAAATTTTTTGTAAAATATTTAACGTAAGCACCAGCCATTTCCTGAACTACAACTGTGGTCGCAGTTAGTAACTGTGCATCAAATAGACCTCTCAAAAATAAAACAAACAAGATAAACATCATTTCAATAGGATAATGACTGGTCTAAAGAGTGGCTCATAAACCTGAATTCTGCCAAATGCACTGTGCTCCATATAGGTAAAAACAACCCTCGTCTGACATATAATTTGGAGAACACCTCGTTGAGTGCTGTCAAGGCGCAAGTCGATCTGGGCGTTAAAATGACCGAGGATTTGAAATGGGAGGAGCACATAACTGCAATTGTAAAGAAGGCAAGGAGCTATATCTACCTCATAAGAAAAGCGTTCGGACATTTGACGCCAGATATGATGCTTAAAATTCACAAAACATAATATATGTCAGACCTTTACTTGAGTATGCCTTTCAAGTGTGGAGCCCGTACTTTGTAAAGGATATTGATATGGTAGAGAAAGTTCAGCGCAGTTTTACTAAGCTACCAAGAAAGCTAAAAAATAAATCATACGAGGAAAGACTGCAAGTGCTTAAGCTCACCACCTTGAAAGAGCGCAGAGAGCGTGGGGATCTGATTGAGACATTCAAAATACTAAACGGACACTATGACCTCAAAGACTTCCATGAGATATATGAACGCAACAAGAACACCCGTCTGAGGGGCCATTCACTAAAGCTAGTCACTCGCAGATCCCACAATAATCCTCATAAGCACTTTCTTAGCAAGAGAGTTGTGAAAGCTTGGAACAAACTCCCAGATGAAGTTGTAGCGGCTAAAACTGTCAATGAATTTAAAAATAAGCTAGACAAGCACATCCTAAATTCTACTCAGTAGTGATCGCCCTACCAAAGGAAAGCGGATACAGGCTTTATCAGTTGTAATAACTGCCTGCCTGCTTAAGATATATAATATATAATAATAATAATTAACTAAAAAGATACAACATACTTTATACATGTCAAATTCGTTTTTGGGCCCTCCTGAAAAATCGTCATTTGCTGGTTACATTAATTCATATTACAACTGACGTTATAATCGTACAAAGTTTGGTCAATACAAATATTGCTTGCCACCATCCATAAGGTCATCGGTTGAAAAATGTTACAATACCAAACGACTTCAACGTGAAACAAGCTTTAAGACCGGCCAATAAAGCTTATTTGAGTCTGTCACGTAAACACTCGTAGTTTTTACAGACAGCGCCGGGCCACGGTGACCCATACCCTGAGCCATACTCATAACTTTGTATAAAAATATATTTTTCATATTTTTGAAATGTCAATATGTCTGTATGCTTACAACACGTATGCATCTACAATTTTGTTATTTTGTCTTAAATTATACCTACAGTAAATCAAACTTGAACATTCAAGACCCCATTTTCATTTAAAAAATCGTGCTCATCATTTTATGACTAAACGTAATTTGTGAAAGTGGTTGTTAGATTCAATCACACAAACATAATTGTGTCAATATAAGTTTAGTTTTTATTTTATTTACAATGTACTGAAGACTCGCATGCGAGTCACGGGCCATGCGGAAGCGTTGAGTCATGACCCATACGCTGAGTCCTTGGCCCTGAATGGGTTAACAAGCCGCTAAGTAATTTTTGTCCGTTTTGCTCTTACGGACACATTGTTAAGACCGAAAGGGACAAACAATTTATTAGCGGCTTGTTAAGTTAGCAGACGTTTATGAATGAGGGGGTAAGTAACTGATATTCTTCCTCAAGACTCGACTTCACATTTATATTATATGTAGATCGAGACTTTAGTATAGTTCGAAAAATATAAATATAATGTTTATTTTTACTATAATGTAGGTAGAAAGTTACCAATTTATATTTCACGAACTATACTAGGTGAATTCTTATGAAATTTAATTTAAAAAATGCTGTTTTAACCTTTTGGACGCCTACGACTGATATATTGGCACCGTAGGTTCAACGCCAAAGACCAATATATAAGTCCTGGTCCACAGAGCAATATAAACCTACACGCATGTCCATAAAGTTCACATTCAGTTTTGACATTTTACTGACGTGGCGTCTGAGTGACAGCTTTTGTATTTTGAAGTGGCGTCAAAAAGGTTAAAGAGGTTTCATCACGTTTTTGCTTGAACTTTTAATAAAAAGTTTTTTCAATACCTACATGGTCTGCTTAAGTTTCTGTGTTAGATCTTGTAATAAAAATGTACATATGTGGTGTTTTCTCTAGATGTTCTAATGAGAGGCTCATTGTTTTGTAGGCTCAGCTGTACAATGCAGTTGGAAATCACGCAGCAAGAAATCAATGTGCATTTGTGTATAGACAACTCGAAACGCAGAATCCGGTGGAACCAACGAATAATTTGTTTATTATGTATTAAGTTGAAATAAAACTGTTTTAATATTTTTCATGATTTTATTTCATAAGTACCTTATTCTAATTAGTACATCTTATCATTTAAAAGAGCCGCTTGTACTATTTCAGACATAGTAACTTTAATATCTCTGCAAAGGACTTCAGCTACAAGAACTTTGCTTTTAGGTTGCGTTTCAGACGCGACGTAAGCACCCTCCCCAAGTATGTGGGTATCATTCCAGCAGTGGCCGAGGGAGGCTTGCGATTCGCAAATTCGTCCAAGCTGCAGTAGTAATGATGTAATATCCTCCAAAAGCGATGGGAATGCCGTGCATATGCGCACAAGAGATTTCAGGACTGGTTGGAAAAGTTCAAGCCGCAAGTCGCTCGGCAGTACGGATAGTAATGTTGATAATGTATTGATACACAACCGCGCTATGGACATCGCCTTTGGTAGTGCATACTGAATTGACAAATGAGATACCAGATCAACAGCAAATATTTGCTTTTCAAGTGATGCTTGGCTTAGAAGTTCTGGAATAAAATCTAAACAAATATGCATTGAAGGGATGCCTTGCACAGTAACTGGCAATAGTTCTCTGGGATATCCTTGGAAATGAACAAGTTTAGCGAGTGATGGTTCAGAAATAAATACTTGATGCAGGAAAGAACAAATAATACTTCGTACTTCGCGCAACGACCACATCAATTCTGGTGCAGTTTGGTCTTCTTCTGTCTCCAGACATGCTTCTAGTAATATCTGAAGTGCTGCACTCTCTTGTGCAGCCACTAGAGCATTTTTCAACTCCTCTCTTTCGGCTTCTGAAGTGAGTTGGCCACTCTTTTCTACCAAAGGTTTGTCCAGCAAATGCCTGCTGAGTTGACTTCTGGAAGCAGCTAAACTAGCTTCTAATATTCTAAGTATGATTTTTAAAATAGGCCCACATCTAAAAACCCTTACGTCGCAGCGTAATACCTGTAATGGATCTACCAATACATTTTCTTGCGTGACCGTGACGCTTTTTATGCTACTAATGTCAAGCAAGGCATTGATAGTCATAATCCATAGACATCTAGGCAGTACAGTGTTCAGCCGTAACCATACCTCCCGGTATAATTCCTGTATGTGACGAGGTACTTTGTCTCCCAGTACGCTTTTGAAATATCGGACGAACATTTCTGCAAATGGCCATATGTCAATTGGGTTTTTATTCAGCATTGCTTTTAAAATCTTTCCAGTCTTGTATGGATTTTCTTCAATATTTTGGAATGCCTCATTTATTGACGATTCAGTCAAGTTAACATCAGCTTGGTGTCGGCAGGAATCGCCGAAAACTTGATCGTCCATCCAATCGTCTACCAGTGACAGTTGAGGGAAGTGTGTCGCAAGTAACCTAAGCAATGGACTAAAGAGCCCTCCATAACTCATTTGATCTTTCTGAGCTTGGTGTAACAAATATTTTATAGGTAATTCCGACAGGAAAGCGGCTGAATAGCTCTTCACTTTTCTTCCATTCGCCTGAAGTGTCGCTGCATTGGATAGCCTTACGTCTTCGTAAAGTAACAAATAGTAAATCAACAGTAACTGGGATGCTAATGTCGGTTTCTCTAAATTAAACTCTGCTGAAGATTCTCCATTATCAACTTCCATAACTTGGAATGCTTTTTTTTGTACATCAAAATTAGCGCCAAATATGGAGTTCCGAAATACTCTTCTAATTTCTTCCTCAGTTATTGGTTTGTTTACATATTCGTTCGTGCCTTTATTATTAATTACTAATATAGAATTAACATACACTTCCACTAGGGCAGGCATGACAGGGTGTAGAGGAGCCGTACAATTGCATATTTGTCGATAAATCCAGTTTTTGATCGGTACTTTATGCTTTGAAAAAGCTCGCGACTTCAATAATTGATGAATACAATGTACAGGAAGGTATCCGGCGATGTTGCTGTTGAGATTCACGGTGACGGGCACTTTCACTGCGTGCGCTGTCACGACCTGCACAACATTTAATATTGAATTACACAACTGCAAATCTCAATATAAAACCAATGGTTCTCTAAATCATCTCCGAAAATTGTTTGTACGAATATTATATCGCAACCAATTTTTCGCATAAAGTCATTTCGCCGAAAGATCATGTTCCAATTGAATCTTATGAAATCGTTTCATTTCCCAACTAAATGGTTGGCAATTCTATCTTTGGGCTTGGTTTCTAATTGGAACTTTTTGTAATACATATTTTCATGTGGTTTATGGTTTAGTTGGCATTTATTTAACTAATTTTTTTTTTTTTGGGTATAAGTAGTATCATTTACCTACTTTTCAAGGATGTAACTTTCATTTGGGGCGATTTTTATATAGAATAGGTATGCGGGGTTTTATATTAATGGTGATAAACAATAAAACTTGGGTTCTAAACAGTAATTTAGATGAAACCGATGAGGGATCGCAATGCCGGGGGAATAACAAAACAGTCGGTTCTGGCACTCGCCGGCCGCTGCCGCGGCACGCTCGCTTCGCTCGCTCGGCTCGTGCGCTGTGTGGTCGCAGTTTCACCTAACACTCCTCCTCGCTTCGCTCGTCGTCGTACCTAACAGGACTCTTAAACCTTATTCTTGTAATAGTTGTTAGGGCCTAGTGAGAGATTTGACAAATGATCAGTATGCTAAAAGCATTGTGTCATTACAATAATCCGTTTTATAATAATTCTGCCAAATGAAACGTTGTCATACAAAAATTTGCTAACTGTTGGTTTTCAAAGTGAACCATCGGCGAAATGTTGGTTGGCAAATGAAATGAAAAGGTCGGAGAAAAGGCAGAACCCCAAAACGGTTATAAGGTGCGTTAGGGTAAAATGAAAACGGTTATTTGAATGGGGTAAGACAAAAAGTCTTCCTTCTGCTGAACTTAATATGTTGTGGGTGGGTAGGTACAAGACAGTGATAGATGAATAATCGAGAGCTTGGAATTAGATTTGTAAAGTAACACCCCTAAAGTGAACTTTATTTATTTGCAATTAGGTCTACTTCGTTCGTCAAATGATGACAGGACAACAGTCAAGATAATTCAAATATTTAATGCCTGTAAGATTGTAAAGTCACAACAATTATTATGCAATTCCGTGCTTTCGATAATGTATCTATTTAATTACTGGTGGCCGCCATAACAGTGCTCGAACGCATCATCACATTGCTTCGTTGCGTCGACTATTTTTAACTATCGGCGCCACAAGCGTTCCGCAAAACTCGGTTATCTTGAGGATACAAAATGTGCATGAATATGTACCTGTTCGGTGAAAATTTCTTGCGTGAACGCCTGTTTAATGCGCGCCAGGCCGTTGGGGCGCACCGGCACGCGCATGCCCAGCGTGGCGCACACCAGCTCGCCCACCGCCGCCAGCTGCCCCGAGTGGAAGTGGATAGCTATCAGCAGCAACATTTCTCCGAACGATGCCGTCACCCCCGAGTTGCTGCAATATGGACATGGATCACAATCTTTTACCTACCCTCTGTTTTGAATCCCAAATATTAAAGCACTGCCGCGCTACGGATCGCTGCACATTGCGAGGTACAGGTAAATTCACGAAAGCTGGCACGAATGGATCGAGTCAGCGGCCCTACCGCGAATAACGAAATTCGTAAATTTCGAGGATTTGTCTCTCTCACTCTAATTCACCTTCGATTGAGTGACACAGAATTTTTTTTTTTATGTTGGCACAACAAAGTGGCTCCACTCCACCTGATCGTAAGTGAAAAGTAGAGCCCAAATCGCGGCGGCAACGAACAGGAGACAATCAGTAACCTGTTAGTTGCCACCGCCTTGCTGGCCCGCTAGATGCTTCTTCACGCTTCGTTTAAAGGGTCCCAACTTATAGGTATGCGGAAACACATGTGCCGGTAAAGAATTCCACTTTTTTATAGTTCGGCATATGAAGGAATTGCCGAATTTCTTAGTACGTGTGGGAATATTCTCCACGGTGAAGGAGTGACACCGCAAACCGGCACGAGTGGTTTTATAACGGAAAGGGGAGGGCGGGATGAGGGAAAATAACTCTTCAGAACACTCACCATGGTACAGGCGATAAAAAACGCTCAGAGAACCAATGTCCCTACGTAGTTGAAGGGGTTCAAGGTGCCTGGTAACCTTAGAGTCGCCTATAATACGGACTGCCCGCCGCTGCATCCTATCGAGAGCATCGAGTAGGTATTGGGCCGACCCATCCCAAAGATGAGAGCAGTACTCCACGCAAGACCGAACTTGTGTCTTATAAAGAAGAAAAAGCTGGTCGGGCGCAAAGAACCGACGCACCCTATTCAGGATGCCCAGCTTTTTTGATGCCGTGGTAATTAATGACTCGATGTATTTATTTTGATTTAGATTGCAGCGTATATCCATGCCAAGCATATTCAGGCTATGTCGTAAACCAAGAGGAGTGTTCTGAAGAGTTGGAACTGGGTGGAAGGAAGACGTTTTGGTGGAGAAAGCGCACACTTGAGTCTTTTTGGCGTTGAACTCGACCAGGTTATCGGAACCCCATTTGCAAATAAGATACAGAACCCGATCGAGCTCAACGACAAGATCCACATGTTTGTCGCCAACTTCTGCCCTGCTTGCCCCAGGCCGACCGAGATAACGCCCATGGACCGTACTGTCATCTGCATAACAATGAATGTTTCCTAAAGGAAGTAAGTCATTGATATGCAGAAGAAAGAGGGTAGGCGATAAGACGGAGCCCTGAGGGACGCCAGCATTCACTGTCAATCACATCCGTCAAAATCCTCGAAATTTACGAATTTCGATTTTCGCGGTAGTAGGCCAGTGACAAAGTATCTATGTGTGGATGTCAAAATTACAGTAGATACAGGTTGGTATATGACGCGCGACGACTGCATACATACAATGATAGATGTCATTAATTTCATTCATTCCATTCGTGCCAGCTTTTGTGAAATTACCTGTACTCTCTTGTTACTTTCACGTTTATTATCGTAAAATAAACTACAATTTCACTTTATAGAAGTAACAAGGAGAATAATAGTACCTTTCAAAATATGCTTCTTCCTTAACTAACCACTGGACCCATTCTATTGCTTTTTTCTCATGTTCAACTGCAGCTGAAAATTAAATTAACATTATCAGTATTGCGACACACTTGGCACAAAACATTACAACTATTACAAGTAACAATAGTACATACCCATAAGAGAAGGGCAAGCTAAAATCATACATAGACTTAGAGAGACAAATCTAACTCCAGCCGGGGTAGGAGGAGGCTTTTGAGTGACGAGCCGCAGAAGGCCTGCCACTTCATCATCTTGAAACTTAATTCCAGCTATGCCTCTCAGAGCACAGTATAATCTAAGTAGTGCAGAGGCGTCCACACCGGCTGATGCCTCTTTTAGTCTATTCAGAAGTTCTTGACGTAATTTGGTGAGGGCAGCATGACCATCTCCTTTGCCGCGTTTGTGAGAGTTACGTAAAAATGTCGCAAACCAGGCTCTTGTTGTTTGATCGGATCCAAGCAATAATCCAGACATAAATGATACCTAAAAGTAAAATAAAAATTGCTACATGAACAATAAAGACCAAAGATGCGGTATATTACCTATATCAATTTTTTGGAATGCCTCGTTTATTGAAGATTCAGTCAAGTTCACATCAGAATGACAGAAATAAATAAAAAATTAAATAAAAATAAGATGAAGAGGGAAAGACCAGTTCCCTTAAAACGTCTTCTAACTTAGCAAGACGTTTCATATATTGTTTGTGCCTTTTGGCCTCAGCAACGCATACAATAATTTCTAAGGATAATCTCGGAAGCAGCCAGTATGAGGATAATGAAGGCAGAAGCAGTAAATAATACATATAGATATATATGTGCAAGAGCACCCAATACACGTTATTATAATTACCAGGTCGTCTTCATGGTGTGTGAGAGTGAGAGTTATAATAAGAGCGGGCAAGCGTGACGCGGCAGCAGCCTTAGCTCTCACTGATGCTGCTATATATGGGCAAACTGCACAAAGCGTGGTAAGAGTCTTCGCTCTTATGCCACCTTCTTCGCCCCTTTCCGTATTCGTCACTAGGGACTCAACAACTGTAAAACACCAAATGAGTTAATAATGGTATTGTTTTAATAACACACACCCAATATTTATCATGATATTAATATAAAAGTACACACAAAATAGAACCAAGTTATTACTGGTACTCTTAATTTTTTATGTACAGCAGGACCTCTTTAATCCAAGCCTCCTCTAATCCAAACAACCTATCTAACCCATTTCTTAAACACCAAATCGACATAAGGTAAGTTGGGGTAAGAAAAAACGGTTTTTTGAATGAGGTAAGACAAAATGCTACCAGCAGATGCTGTGCCAGGAGGGCGACTTTTTATCTTTCCCCATTCTGAATACCGTTTCATCTGGAAGGTGTGTCACAAATTTATTTGTCAATGAACAATGGTTGAAATGGCTAGTAAGGATTCATCAGTGGTCCAGGAGTGAATGATTAGTACCATAAATAATCTGGTTGTACAATAATACCTCATACTGATTGAGACTTTCACTATTATCACTCATATTCTTACGACAAACGCGTCTTAAATAATTGCGTAAACTAACGTTTAATATTATCTCGTCGTTTCGGGGATGACATTACACCAGCCAGTCTGCCTGAGACCACGGGTGTAGCGTCGGGATAATATTAAACGTAAGTTTACGCGCTTAAGACTCATTTGTCGTTAAAAAAAGTACAATACCTTCCCGTAATGTATCTGGCATATTAGCAACCACCCAAGATATTATTATTGGGCCTTTATTGACATGGAGTAAAACTTCCACTACATCGCAAATATTCAGCAAATTTGGCAGTTCTGCAAGACTAATGCATATGACATCAGTGATCTCTTCCAAATAAACATCATTGTCAAAAAGTTCCGATGGTTTGATGGCAGACTCTATGCTGGTATTTTTGTGCTGGTTGTATTCAAGTATTTGTGCTTGCATTTGGAGTATTTCAGAGAGGACAAGTCTAACCCTTCTTGGTGAATCTGATTGTTCAAAGTCGCTGGCAATACCATTTACAATATTCTGTACAAGGAAAGATTCTGTGTATTGTGAACCATTTTTCTGCCTGTAAAATGAAAAAAAAAATTAATGCAAAATTCAATTATTCATAATTAGGCATCTGAGTTTTTATTGTATGGTAAGACGTTAGATAGCTATGGAACCAATACCTACATTCAAACTATACTCATCCTCATTTATTTACTTGGACCAGAAAGGTTTATAAAGTCTTACCACCCAAAAGAAACTAGAATGCCTATTTATAGGTATAATTCCTAAAAATTTACTAAAGTGTTTCTCATTCATTCATTTCATTCAATTACAGTCGTTTCTCGTTAATTCGAAACTCGAAGGACCTATCCAAATATTACGATTTATTGAGAGTTTGAAATATCAAATGGTCAGAAATATTCGGGAGAAAAAATCAAAGTACGAGGTGTTAAGTAATAATCAACTGTTATTTTTTATTAAATGCATTTTTTAACAATATCAAAAGATTAGAAGCACATATATGTACAAACATAATTTTAATTAATTATTAGTTTACGATTAAGTCCTTCTTTTCAGCAATCGTCAAGCATCTATACTTTCTAGGACTCATAACTAACGTAAACTTTTAATCTGTACACATAACCAACGGAAAAATATCTTAACTGAGTGGCAAACAAATATGTAATTAACAACAAATGCTTGTGCAACTTTTCTAAAATGTAGGATACTTGCCTCTTTAATCTCATAACTTTGAATTGGCGAATGTTTGACGCCCACGAGTTCGAATTAACGCGTGGTTTTGTTGTGGAGCTATTACTTTTTTGTTTGAATTACCAAGTGTTTAAAAATGTATTGATTTTTTTCGAAATAGCAAGAGATCTTCTAGGGAACTCGTGATAACTTCGAATTATAGAGAGGTTTGAATTATCGCAGGTTTGAAATAACGAGAGTCGACTGTATAACCTTTATAATTCATAAATTTTGGATGATTTTTTTATAAGGTGCTTATTTTTTATTTTATTAGTGCTTATTTTGAGGAGAGGGTAGTTGGCGTCTGTCAAGTGAACAGTGTGTGAAACGTCGTGTCAGTGTTTTAAATAAAAAAGCAGTGAAAAATCAACTTTCTCTAAGCTACAGTGATTGAAAACAAGCCATCCAAGGCTGCGATACACAACACTACTAAAATCTATATGTGAACTAAATGTTAACTTGCGAAAATTGGTGAAATAAGATCACGGTGCTATACATAACAATAACTACGGCATACATATCTAACGTGAAACTTCCGACAAAAACTGGCAGTTAACACCGACGGTTGACATTGACAACTGACAGTCGACACTGACAGTTGACATTGACAACTGACATATGCATTAAGTGTTGTCTACACACAAAATATTTCTACCGATAGAAAGTATTGCCAACTCTAAATAAGTGTGGCCATAAGCAACCAAAACATCTAAATAGTAGAAAAATGGACCAGAACCAAATGGATAACTTGATCGCAAAAATGAATGAATCTTTTTTGGCAAGAACTACGGAAATTAAAGAAGAATTCGAGAAACAAACACAGAGCCTCTCAGAAAGCTTCATTAAAAATGTGGGAACCACACTAGACGACAAATTAAACCCGTTTTTGGTAGAGAATAGCAAACTTAAAGAAGAATTGTCAAAATTGAAAGATAAAGTTCACAATTTAGAAAAAAAATGCTAGAAAAAATAACATTATTCTCCATGGAATAGACGAGCAGGAAG
>JALPQI010014990.1:0-28366 GCA_025490895.1 Thaumatotibia leucotreta | reverse complement strand
TTTCGAAAGTTCAATAGGTTACCTTCCAATCTGTCTCCTGTCTTAATTTAACCTAATGATTTTAACTGTATAAAACTCAAATGTCTGTAGCTCGATTTCACCAAACTTTTAGTGATTACGGCAGCTACAATACATTAATTAAATTTATACCTACATATAAATGGTATTAGAATGAGATTGTCGTTTGCTTCCGTAATAGAAAAAGTCATATTCTATGAAAATGTAGAGCATCGATTGGCGGTGATCATATCATAGACAACGTCGAAAAGTATACCACCATCACCTCCACATATTGCTAAAAACACTAGTGCTACTGGGTGATAATTAGTGATAAATAAATGAGTAAATAGTTACAAAATGTAGTCACACACAATACACGTCGGGCTTTGACCGAGGGTGATCCGGACGAGGACCCTCTTAATTGGTCGAAACATGTCGAGCAATCATCGCCTTAAATTTTATTATTAATTGTGTGCAACCCGGTTCGATAATATTTTAGTATAAAATTAATTTTCTCGAGATTCGCTGCAAATATTATGATAGGTACGCCTATGTCCTAGATACCTGTGCTCTGTGAATGTAATAAACGTAATAATCTATACAGCGAGCTATGAATTAATAATATTTTTACACACATAGGACACTACAAAACCACATTTAGCAAGCAAAAAAAGTTGTGCTAGCTACGTAGTACGTGAAAAACTGTGAAGTTTACGGTAATCTGTTTTTTATTTAAAAAACTAAAATTTTTTGACATTATGTTAAATGCGTAAGTAAATAAGAAGCGTATAAAGATTAATAAATTTCCAACATGTTGAGCTAACATGCATTGCGATTCGAGACCTCAAAAAGTACTCGTTTTTGTAAACAACTCTAGTTTCTCGCTTCATAACATATGATATCAAAAATCGTAAGGTTTTTTTAATAAAAATCAGAAACTAAAAAATTACCGTAGATGTCGCAGTTTTTCACGTACTACACAGCTAGAACAACTTTTTTTTGGTTGAAAAATGTGGTTTTCTGCTGCCTATGGTGTCTAAACAACATACCAAAAATGCAGCGGTACTACTTGCTTTACGAGTTTAGGGTAAAATAATAATAATGTACCTAAAGTTTGACCGTACTAGTATGTAGGTAGGTATGTATACCACGGCAGGCATTGGCAGGCAGAGGCACACACGGAACGGGTTGTGTGCAAGACGTATCATGATCGAGTGAGTTGACATTGACATGGATAAAACCATCCAGAGAGCCCGCAAATCGATGGTGGCAAATAAGTACCTACTTGCGATGCACTGCAACTACCGCTGTCGGCCGACAATATATAATTTAATGCAACATGTATTGTCTCTTATTTCATTGTGGTACTGTTGTGAAAATGTAGAAGCCTACGTACAAGTACATCTTGAAAACTGGCAGCCCTTGAGGGTGGCGATGGACTGAAACCGCCACTTGCCTTGGATAATTCAAAACGTTCTGAAATAAGTATGACTTCTCCATTTGTTAGCTATGGTTGTGGAACCCGTACATTTTTACAATTCGGCCATCGATGGTGGTAATGCTGGCGACACACTGCAGCCTGCGCTTGCGGCCGCACACCCAGCGCGTGCGCGGCCCGCGCGACTTTTCCTTGATGAAGTTGTTCCCGCCGACCCGTATCATGGGGTTGCCCCGGCACGACAGTACAAAATGGAAATCTGGAATCAATAAATATTTTAACTATTTAGATTTAGGGTCACGACTTCCGCCTAATTGTTAATTAGTCGATTCGATTACTATTAGGTATCACATATAAGGTGACATATACAATTATACATATAATATGAATTCAATTAACGTACGGAGACATGCTTTTTTATTTACTTAGGTGCAGAAAATAATCAAAAACATATGACCAACACAATTCGAAGCAAGATTTGTGAAAAATCATTAAATTGGTACTACATTATAAGTAAGCTGATAATATACCTACTAAATGAAGCGAGTTTGAAATTATTATTTTCTCTTTGGCACCCTATAATATTATGATTTGTTATTCGTTACGGGAGGTATACTTACCTACTCATATATCAACATGCCATATTTTATAGCTAAATCCACAAATGTATAAATACCAACAGGGAAACCATATTACAAAGGAATTACCTAGATGTGATGAGTGATGAAGAAGTTTTATTGTTTACTTACTTAAAATATACGCATATGTATCAGTCACAGTGAATGATTGAATTATTATTAGTTTAAGATAACATTTGAGACTGTTACCGCCACCTACCGGCAAACATGCGCGACTTGTAACCTGCGTGGGAAGAAAGCGACAGCGAGCTCGACATCCTACGTAGCCGACTAGAGTAAAGTTAACCAGAGGGAGTTAGTATCGCTTAGTTATAGCTTATCTTTTACATCGTTGCCTTGAACTGGGCAGATGCTCTCAGGTATGCCCTTTAGCTAAGCCCTACCGGTTTTATTATATCGCTTTCTCACATTTTAAAATTGGGGTACCAGGGGTACGATTGGTCATACCATGCTCTAAATTCTAAGCCGATTGAATAGGTAATAAATATAGGTCTATCTAAATTGGCCTGTAGGTAGTTACGTGCCACAATTAGGTATGTTGAGTAGAATAATTACATAATATGTTGGTTGAATGGGAATAAATATAGATGTTTTAGATACAAAGCACTTAGATATTTACTTTGTATTTAATTTCACCGAAAGTAAAAATATGTGTAAGTATACTTACCTACAGTCGAATTCATAAATAATATGGGTAGGTACATATACTTAACGAAGGAAGGGAATAATTTAGGAAACAAGCTGTACAAGTTTACATATATTTATGAACTTTCATATCATTTTATAGTCTCGATTTATTTAGTCTGTAGGTATCATGAGGGACTATCTTACACAAATCGATCTAGTCCCATGGTAGGTATGGTGGATTAAGGTTCGTGATAAACACGCAAAGCTGGGATTCGAACCCAGGAACACCAGCTGCGTAGATATGGTCACTAGCGACTAACTACAGAGCCTACGGACGGAGGCCTTCGACAAACAATATTGCCTCCTAGTCTCGATTACATAGCAAATAGCACCATAAAATGTTACGGGCGATGCGCTAACAAATGATTGTTATTATTAGGGTTAGGATTTTGGTGGCATTTATGGAACAGAGAGCAGTGGAGTCGATGTTATAAACATTTTTTACTTGAATAAATGATTAACTTATAAAATAATAACGAAATAGTGTTTAGTTCAAGCTGGATTTATCAATGAATTTAAATAAATAACACGAATTTTATTTTTGAGATTTCAGAAAAATATTAATTTACAATAAAAGGTTGATAAATGAGTACCTAAATATATTTTATGTGATTTTCAAGGTTCTAGTTTTCTCGAAGCCCATAAATATTATATAATACATAATAATCATAAACTTTTATAAAAAAATGATTGAATTTCATTTCATAGGTAGTCAAATATTAATACAATACAATTATTTAATACTTGAAATGGGCGAAACCCTGTTAAAAAGAATATGTTTATACATTATTTTTGATTAATTAATTATTCAATCAATCATAAACAATTTGAGCAACGACTCCACTGTTCTCTGTTCACCTAATGCCACCAAAATTCCTAACCCTAGTTATTATACACCCGGTAATTATTAATCACATTGATGAATCATAGTAGTAGTAGTAGTATGAGACCAACAATCGAATCAACAAAAATAAATCACATTTTGCATACATTTCACCTGCTGAGTTTATTCGTCCAAAGACTTTAACAGTGAGTAAACAATCACTAGATAATAGTTATTTTAGTAGCTACTTGCCGACCTTCACGAAATCTATCGAAATTCAGCTTACATAAAATATTATAACTTACAAGTTCGATATTAATTCCATTTCCATTATAAAAATTAAATTAAATTGGGAACCTACCTGAACAGAAGTTTACTTCTCTACTACCCAATTTTGTATAAAAAACGTATGATGTGTTTCAGGTAGGTACCCAGATGTTTAATATATTTTTCTCACTATTTTTTGTAGGAATGAGTACTTGTCCTTCAGTATCTATGAATCCTTATCGGATACGTGGAATAAGTGTATAATTATGTACTTACGTATCATTATCGTTACCTTTCTAACACCAACGCCAATCTGCATCTGCATACACCTCACCTCACGCTACTGCCGTGCCGTCCTTATATTCATTTTCATAAATCGTTATATTTCTAATATAGGTATAGTATGTACATACATGTAATCTGAAAAATAGTTATTGGTTTAAGTACCATGCTGGGCCGTTAGCATACACACATGTTTGGTAATTAATGAATTGCGCAATGTAGCAAGGCAGTTTCGTTGGATACGAGTACATCAGGTTAACCGAAGTGGACAAAAGTATGTGGACACGTACTGTATTGCTTCGGTAAATCAAATACGGACGATAAAATAAATCGAACGTTGGATTGTTTCATGTGAACACGAATAAAAGTTTTTTTTATTGCCCTTAATTATAATATATCTCTACATTTATCTTTTGAAAATGTAAACAGTTTAATATTTTCTTCGCTTATCGCGATAGTTATTCATGAAATAAAACTATGAAAACGGATCGCATATATTAATTTCATCCCGACGTTTCGAACACTTTGCAGCGTTCGTGGTCTACGGGTGACTGACAGCGGAGCAAATTGGTCAAATGTTGCTTGAAACACCGGGATAATAATATAA
Source organism: Thaumatotibia leucotreta (assembly GCA_025490895.1). Classification (NCBI taxonomy): domain Eukaryota; kingdom Metazoa; phylum Arthropoda; class Insecta; order Lepidoptera; family Tortricidae; genus Thaumatotibia; species Thaumatotibia leucotreta. The sequence continues at coordinate 23,624 of JALPQI010014990.1, read as the reverse complement.
TTCATATACGCAATCCGATGTAATAGTTTTATTTCACGATTTAGGCACTCAGTATAGTATATATACTCAGTATACTCAGTATAGTCCGTTTTTCAGTATAGTTAGATACCTATCAACTAACGTTTAATTTTAATAAGTTGCGCATTATATTACATTACGGGCTGGATTGTTAAGTACAGTCAAGTGCAAAAATAAGTATCGAAAGAATCCGTTCATAAATATGTTACGACGTTCTTATTACACAGAATTAGAGAGCACTGGGACATCTTTTTGAACGTTTTTGTATACTCCTTATTTTGTCTTCGACTGTACCTATGTATAACTTTTTAATTGTTATTGTACGTAATTCCAACGTTTAAGAGATAGATTTACCAGTGTTGAATTAACACCCTCTCCTCTATGTTAGTGCCTTATCCACTTCAGTATACCTGACGGCGACTTTGACGACTATTGGAAATTAGCCTTAGTAAATATCTAAATGGCCTGTCCGTTTTTGTGGCGTGTAACCTGACGTCCTTTTCAAGTAATTCTTCGAAAGTAGGTACCTACCTAACTTGCAGGAAACTCTCGTTTTAGATGTAGGTATGTTGTAGAAATTTGTTCAGTAGGTAGATTGCCAGTTTAATAATCTGTAATATAATTTAAAATGTAATTACAGTCGAATTCATAAATATGTACATATTCATTCATCCTAATCCATTAAAGTAAGGTAAAAAGAATGTACGTAAATATTTATGAAGTCAATTGTACCTGCATATCAGTATACTTAGCAAATGATTGGTCCGCGAGATAGATTTCCCATCTTTTAAGAACTACCTATATGAATAAAAGAGGGAGGGATAGTCTATCTTGCGGCGACATATTGTCGCACTAATCCTGTGCTAAGCCTACAGGAGTATTCAGTAAGTTCGTTTTCTTCTGATATTTTTACTTCTTTAAATATTTATACAGTATAAAGACATAAAAGAAGAATAGATAGTTATTAAGGAAGGCGGTGTAAGTAGTTTAATCATATTCACAGTACTCTAAGAGAAATAAAGTTTCTAATAATAGTGATAAATAAATACCAAGTATAATTCTAACCAACAAACATAAAACAACAAACAAATCGTATTGCATAGCTTTTTATTCGAAACTTAATTCATATACTATCCGTTCACTGGCTACGAGTAAAAAACGTATATAAATATTATTTTTGATTGCATTTAGTAATTAAATTTTAGAATTCTCTAATATATACATACCTACACATATCATAACTTAAAAATAAATTAACGGATATAAGTATATCTATTATATTACCTGTAAGGTCCATGGTCAGCGGTTAACTATTTCAAATGTTTGGAGGTTTGCAAGGCTTTGAATTTTAGTAATAGTAGTACTACCTATCTAGTAATTTATTATACACTTATATTCACTTAATTATACATAATATTAATGAGAAACAAAATATTAAATTGAATATTTTTCGAGTTAAGTCATTGCAACGTTTTTAGTGTAATGACGATGACTTCATCTGACCAACTTTTTTATTTTGATTTTTATTTCCACAATACGTTTTAAAGTCATAAAGGATAATTCTAATTTTCTTTGGGCATCGAGACTTCGACCGTACCTATGTACATAAGCCATTTTGTCAGAATAAAGGCAGCAAATAAAAAAAATGCGAAATCCGCTACCATAATATTACGTAGGTAGGTATATGAAACTTGCGCATCCGCTCTTAACAAAATTTCTTTAAATTTAAGCAATTAAGGAGAAATAAGCTCAGTACGGTCGCGCGTTTCATATCGTCGTTTGTTTATTTTTATTTAATTAGATACTTATGCAAGCGTGCATAATTGTTCCAAATTGCAGTGCAATGGTAGTTAATTACAATTAACAAACATTTTTTTTCTTTTAAATGTGCCAATAATTTAGTTGTATAATATTTTGATTTCTTTCTTTCTTTTGAGTTGTGTGCCAGTCATTTCGAATCCGTATTTATATTCTTAGGCATAAGATTAAAGTGTTATCGATGCCTGTCAACCATAATTGTCCAACACGGGAGCCAAATCCCTAGGTATAGGATAACCAATGAATACGTAGATAGGTATGTACGTGAATTCCAAAATGAATGTGCCACTGTTTCCTTTTTATATCTCCGTGATCCTGTCATCCGCAGTAACTACACGAGCGTAGGCATTCTTTCATGGTACGCCCTGAAGCACGGTATGCACAGGTAAACAATACAAGATATACAGCAATAACGACTTTCTTTGCGAATTTTCTGGCTTGCACATTGTCGGCAGCGGCGGAACTTTTCCATCTGTTGTGGCATGTGCTTTGCTAATTCACGACCAACTACATAAGATTTTCTCAGTTTTTTTCCAGTTTTTCTTCCTTTATTTTTCTTAAGTTCATTTATATACGAAAACGGGCTCAAACAAACTTCCTGCTTGTAGTGCTGGCCTGTAAATATAAAAATATTTGGTCCGATGAATGACTGTTAAGTTGTAGGTATACGAGGCTTCCGATTTCGTTTCTTCGCCTAAAAGATAACAACACCCTTCTTATTAGGCAGGCTCCAGGGCAGCAGCAACATTTGAGGTCGATATTGGCAGGTTTGTTTGCCCCTTGTATTCGACCTACTTCTATGCTACTTGTATGGACTAAGACATTTAATTAGTGTGTGTATTATTCCGTGATAAAACCCGATCTGTTTATATCGCGGGATTTCCTCATTCTTTCACCAACAAAACAAACTTGACATATGCCACGTTATTTCATAGACAATATCTGATAGGTAGTTACCTACAAGGACTAGACTAAACAAAGAAACGGAACGGAAAACTGGGTATCAGGTCAGGTATACATATCAAGTACTTACCTATTTATACATAACGACCTCGGTATTTAGTCGGTACTGAAAAAAAATCCTGCAAAAAATAATGGTCTAAACCAGCGGTCGGCAACCGGCGGCCCGCGGGCCGCATGCGGCCCGCGAAGGGGTCACTTGCGGCCCGCGGACCTCCTTGACTATTTTGTAAAATCACGAACCTCATCAAAGGTCATACACATTAAGAAAAAACCTAGTTATATAACGGAGGCGACAATTATTATTATTAAAATATATGTATTTCGAGTCAGTGTCGTGGCAACAGACAGAGTGGCGCATCAATACGGGCGCTTGTTGTCTCGTTTTTCCCCCCGCGCCCCTTTCACACCGCCGCGTTATAATACCTAGTATAATCTACAATCCTACGGTCTAAATTGACATAGTTATGATTGACAGTTAAAATGATACCAGAAACAGCAAAATAAAAATAGTAAAGGGACAAATTATAAAGAACAAAATTTGATAAGAGTGTAGGTACAATTCAAATAATAAATAATTGAAAATCGCAATGCAATTTATCTTTGCAGTCGGGCCCTCTTATATTTCAAAAAAGGAACATGCATTTTTTGACGTATTGCCGTGAAAGTAAATTTGTTTACCTTATCTTTGAACGTTAATTTTGTACCGGGTTTCAGAGGCGAAGTAAAGAACTTCTTGAAATATCAACAATGTCCGATGTAGTCATGACACGCTCAGCCTCGCGGGCTGCCGCGCCTCTGTCGGACGCTCCGGGCCTTCAGCCCTACGCGCAGCTCGGCCTGCGGCCTTCGCAAGGGATCCAAGCGAACCGTCGGGTCTCCGGCCCTCCAGTTCGCTTGTTAAGACAGTTCGGTAGGGCAGTTGTATTTGCCAGGGCTCGATCGGGACGCTCCGGGCCTTCGGCCCTACGCGCAGCTCGGCCTGCGGCCTTCGTAAGGGTTCGAAGCGTACCGTCGGGTGTCCGACCCTCCAGTTCGCTTGATAAGACAGTTCGGTAGGGCAGTTGTATCGCCAGGGCTCGATCGGGACGCTCCGGGCCTTCGGCCCCACGCGCAGCTCGGCCTGCGGCCTTCGTAAGGGTTCGAAGCGAACCGTCGGGTGTCCGACCCTCCAGTTCGCTTGTTAAGACAGTTAGGTAGAGCAGTTGTATTGTACCGCGTGGGCTCGAGCGTAACGCTCCGTCCGGGCCTTCGGCCCTACGCGCAGCTCGGCTTGCGACCTTTGCAAGGATTCGAAGCGAACTTTCGGGTTTCCGGCCCTCCAGTTCGCTTGTTTAGACAGCTAGGTAGGACAGTTGTACCGCGTGGGCTCGATCGTGACGTTCCGGGCGTTCGACCCTACGCGCAGCTCGGCCTTCGGCTCTCTGGCTGGGTTTATTTAGCTACTGCGGTAGTTTAACGCTTGGTAGCTAAATTTTCTCGGAGCTCGGCCTTCGGCCTCGCTTTAAATTACTTAGGGGTGCTTCACTTGAGGTGAAGCTACGGGCCTTCGGCCTCCCGCCCTGAAGCTCGCCCTTTGGGCTCGCTTAAGGCCTAGATTTACATCGATTTGGGCAATGTTCCGTCCCTTCCGAAGCGAGGCCTTCAATCGCGCCCAAAATTTCTAGGGCTTTGGCCCTCCGCAAGGTCGATCTACGGCCTCTCGACCTGAAAACGCACCCTTTGGGCTCGCTTAATTTACTCAGGATTTTGGCTTTATGTTCCGGGGCGCGGTCATCTTGAATTTTTTCCAAAATTTTTTTAGGATATCACTCTTGGCCCACATAATGCCCGTGCGCCAAATTTACCTACCTCTCTAAATCTACCTAAGTAGGGCAGTTGCACGTGGGCTCGATCGTTACGCTCCGGACCTTTGGGCTTTCGGCCATACGCGGAGCTCGGCTTTCGGCCCTCTGGCTGGGTTTATTTAGCTACTGGGCCTACTGGGGTAGTTGAATGCTTGGTAGCTAAATTTTCTCGGAGCTCGGCCTTCGGCCTCGCTTTAAATTACTTATAATGTATTTATTATAATTAATGGTTGGCTCGCTCGGGATTACGGCTTTTTGTTCCGGGGTGCCGTCATCTTGAATTATTTCCATAATTTCTTCAAGTAACACTCCTGGCCCACATAGTGCTTGTATGCCAAATTTCAGCGGGATCGGATCATTATTTTAAAAGTTTCATGTAAATGCCTGTTTGTCCAATAAATCCAAAAATTTTTTTTGGAATCTGGAGAGCCCAAAAGTCACGCATTCGGATTTCCAGTTTCCAGCCCGATAGGATAAAATAAAAAAATATAAAAAATCGTCGATAAGACGTTATTTGCATAATAGTATATTGCTATATTCGACTCTTCCTTATTGACAACCAATAATGTGAGTATTTTATTCGAACAAAACCTACATATTAACAAAGTGCGGCCCGCGTCAATTTCATTGACTGCTATGTGGCCCTTGGATGCTAAAAGGTTGCCGACCCCTGGTCTAAACCTAAGCTAAGCCAAACCCAGGCTTTATTTGGAGCTATGTTAAAACAGCGAAAATATTCATGTAAATAAGTAACTTTGAAATTCTTCTGAAAAAAAACGTGAAAAATAGAGACGAATTTTGTGTCCCTAAACGGAGACCAAAATAAACAATTATTAGATATGTTCATAATAAATTTGTTTCCCGCAAATTATTGATTCATTAGCAGCATAGTATAAATATAAAAAAATGCCAATTTCGATCTACCCTAGTGCTTACTGCGCATGCCGAACTGCACATAATGTAATGAGTGCTTTATAATAATTTGCACTAATATTAACTCGGCAATGTAAAACCAAAGCATATTCTCTTGCGTACTTGACTTAGGAGTTAATACTTGTAGTGAGCAAAGAAGCATAGTCTTATGTTGGCGGTGTTACTTCAGAAGAGGAATGCTTCATCATGTCATGATAAACCATAAAATTTATTCCGGAACAGTTGACAATAATAACAACTATACATCGAATTCCTACTTACAGTCATAATCACAATGACGAAAACAACCGACAAACCCAATGACAATGACTGATAAACCCTAACCTCAACCATTACCAAAACAAACTATCAAGTCTAGTGTAAGTGTTTGTTAGTTAACATTTCATGTATAATATGGCGTCTAAATCAAAATCAATTCACCAGTAATACTGGTATAAGAAAAAACAGTATTTACATATGTCGATATGTGTATTGTGTAAGTCTTTATAATATTGTGATGTTACTGACTAATTGATTTCTCGGAATATCAACAAATTGGTTAGTATTAAACACCATACATTTGAAAATTAGTATGTACCAGTATAGGTAAGTAATTGATTGTTGATTGCCCAATTAATCCTTTTCGCAGGTTACTAGGGACGCACTACTAGACTTTAATGTTGCCATCGTTGCAAATTGGGGTGAGGGCGGGAATTTCCCATTATTATTATTAAGAAGCAGAATGTCTCAATGAGACCACCACCACATCAATCACATCCAACATCCAAAGTATATTTTGTTTCAATAATATGTAAATTAAACGTTCGGGACGATTGATTAAATGCTGAGTAGGCATAGGCACAAGCATGTATTTTCGGAAAATTGTGTATTGTTGTGTGACAGATAAAAATAGAAGAGTTCTTAAAAAAAGTTAATCACGGTATTCAGTGATGAGACTATAATATAACCATTAAATACTATAATTTACTTATATCAAGTTTTTAATGTTGTCTCAGAAGTATTTAAAATATATGACTGGCGTACCCAGGTTTCACTTCATTGGATATTATGTACCTATGAAGCTGACATCTCGCGTCAGAATTGTTTACTATCTGAATGTCATTTGGCTTTTACCTGCAATTTTAAATATAATTCAATGAGAGATAAAAAGTGTAAGAGAGTAGTAGTCTAAAAACGTGATAAAAAGCTTCTTAGGCTTATGTACTTAATCTGTCCTGTACAATGTTTTGCTGGTGGTAGGACCTCGTGCACGGTCCGCCCGGATAGCTACCACCGCCTCACCCGTTATCCTGCCGCAAAATAGCAGTGTTTACACTGCTGTGTTTCGGTTTGGGGGTAAGATAGCCGGTGTAATTACTGGCATGGATAGAGGCAATCCATCTAAATCCTTAGGGTAGGCAGCGCCTGGGCGATTTTCTGATCGCTATGTCCTTGGGCCTCAGTTCCTACTTTCCATCAGGTGGGCTGAGAGCTCAGTTGTCTACCTTCGTTACATAATAGTTATTTATGTGGCTGGCGCATAATAAGAGGCATTAAACATGAGTGTGGTTTTATGAAACGAGCCGTAGGCGAGTTTCATAATAAGATCACACGAGTGTTTAATGCCTAATTATGTACAGTCACATACATAACTTTATCTACATGCATATAATAAGTTTTCTACAATATGTTTATTTTTGTGGCAGCAAATTATTGGTCACGGTTGTAGCGGCGTCCCGGATTTCTGGTGGTGTTTCACACATTTCAACATCACTGTCTTCGTCGTCATAAATAATTTTTTAGTGTAAATATTTCACAACGAACTCGATAATATTTAACTTTCAAGTCAACAGTCCAAAAAAGTTGTATGTTTGAAACCACAGAGCACGGACCTCTTTAGTGTGTAACCTATAGGCAACCCTCCAACCTCCTTGTTTGAAACAATTCAAACAAAACAAATGACTGAACTGACATTAGTTTTTTTTTATTCATAAACCAGGTAAGGTCTTGAGTCGATATCGATTCTCAAATCGATTCTCAGTATTCGACATTTAGAAGAATGTATGGAATATGAATTTTAATGTGAATGAAATTACAAATCGATTAATTCGATAATCGAAGTTAAAGTGTGTTTTTTCTTTTTAACAGAATGTTCGAAATTTAATTGTGATTAAGATATCGGTTGCCGATATCGTAAAGTAAAAATTATGATACACCCACAGATACAGATTTCTTAAAGTAGGCTATTTGCTTACCGCCGCTAAACATATTGTACACAACTTATGATATGGATGTAGATAAAAAAAATTACATACAGGCTGTATGGCTATGTACGCTATTCCTTTTCTGCCTGCAAGTATAAATATAAACCACGATCAGATTACGAGTTACACAGAGAGTAGAGGTTTATTTTTTATATACAATTACAAACAAGGTACTAACAAATTAGTCATGAATATTTTAAGAAGTGTTCATATATGTAGGTCACTACCGTACCCACCTTTTACTGTGGAGGCTAAGGATAAAACTGATACAGCGAGAAAAAAAGTCGTTATTACATTTCATAATTGTTTGCCGACATTTCCTATCGAAAAGCAATTGTTTTATTAGCGAGATCTTTGCATATGTGGGCAATTAGTTGTTAACGTAGAAATTAGTAGAAGTTGTTCAGTACATATGACCTCAGTATAAGTAGTAAGTAATCGCGCGTTAATAACGCCACGGCAGCTCATGGTACGGCTACAGGTCTTAAAAATATCAGTGACTAATTTGTTAGCAAGTAGTATATAAAATGCTTTTAAACACAAAACTCTGGTGAGACTCAGTCATACTAAAATTATGTTTCTCGCCTATATTTGAGTAACCCACGTTTTTAAGCCGAAAAATGCTCGACATGTTCCGCTCCACATATAAGGAGCTTTTTCAAGAACCAATCGCCATGACTGCGCGTTGAAGACGGCTGCTTTTAATCTATATATCTCCATGTTTAAAACTTAAAATCAATCCGATGATATAATTCAACAGCTACAGGAAAAGAAACCACAAGCCTTACATTTATTTTGTTCTGCCGAGTAGTTGTCATTGCCTGGAAGTGGAAAGAGATCTCACATCAGTTATAATTGCTTAAAGCCGTAATTACAATCACCAGAAGCTTCGTACACACATATTATACAGAATGCGATAAAAATAGTAAAATAAACAAAAAATTGTAACGTAATAGTAGTTGGTGGTGGTAAAAATAGTGGTAATCACGTGATCAGGTAAAAGTACATAGATTTTTTTTTTACAATGAAGGATTCGCCTATCTGACTAAATCACGCTATGCAATTAAATATCTCGTATATTTTTTTCAATTAATCAATATTATTTTCTTGCACTCTGTATTAAAATTTAAGGTTTGGTTAATTACTAATAAAAAATGTGAAATTTCAATTACATTTATGCAGATAACATGTTTGTTATGCAGAATGGGTTAGTTTTCTATCAACTCGACTAAGCACGTATAAATATGTAGGTAATTCGTTTCAGTATTATAATAAAAGTTAGTAACAAAACAGAATAGATAAGTACTTACCCAATAACGACACCGCTAACAGCATACTCGGAGCGCTTCCATTTGTTGACGGTAGTGAAGCGTAACTTAATCAAAAATATCGAAAATTCACCTTTAATTATACTTTGTAGGCAGCGAATCTGGGATATTACTAGGAAATATTAGCCCCGACCACCAAAAACATCACAAGCCATAAATAAGACAAAGACTGATCCGGTCCCATGCATTTTAAAAGCATCAAAATAGAGCATCATTCAGTTATACCTTGTAAATTGAAGAACAAGCGAACAAAAAAAGTGTCACACCACTTTTATTTTAAATTAACTTTTATTTTGTTGTGAACACAACACATACAGCGTTTACAAGTCCCAGTATAACTGGATCCAGAGATTGGTATCAATGCCCGAACGATAGGCCTGACTTACGCTGGTTCGCCAGCCGATGAGCATAAATACGAGTCAGTAAGTCAGTATAGGCCTAATTCTGTCACTCACATAACAAGGTGATGACTGAAATTAACTTGTTGTTCTCTTCTACTATTTTAGGGATCGCAATTCATTAATCGTAGCAACTAGAAATATATTTTAACAACTATAATAGTTGTTCGGTTGAGAATACTATAATAACATTGTTCAGGACTATTATCAAACCGCGATTACAATGAGATTCGGAAGTACTGTTGACAAAACAGTGTATAAGTCGATCTAGGATATATTAGAGTTATAATCACTCACTACATCTATAAACAACCCTTTTCTTGGTAAATTTAGTGTCATTTCTTGTGTCAACAGTACTTTCGAATCCCTTTCTGATTCCGGTTTGATAATACCACACTACATGGGCTCCCTAAACTAGTCAAATTGCCGCATATGCAGATGCAAGTACATAGGTAAATGAGTCGAATAACTGCATAGCAATAAAGACAGGTCTTCCAATTGCGATGTTCAATTGTTCATGGCAGCCCAGCCCTTTGTAATCACAGATTTGGTCCGCCTTATCATTTGACTCTCCTCTGCTCGGCAAGTAATAATAACACAGGCCCAGCTGTGTAACTGTACCACTGAGCCATGTGAGCTGAGAATAGTCTACATATTGATAATACCGCTTTCTCACGCACTCATGTGTTCTCAATTAACATGCCTAGTTTTTCTACTTTTCATCTGCACTGATTATATTGATTTCTCTGTAATGGTCTGATCGGAAGACTGTCGATACTATGCGGTTTATGTTATGAATTTACTTTCTACAAGTCTGAGTTGTAGCCCATTGAACTGCTTTGGGAAATGAGACTGGATGTAGGCTTGGTTGGTTGGTTGTAGTTTAAAATAAGCACTTAACAAGTAACGAGTATGACAGTTGTAGTAAAATGTACACAAACACCTTCCTCGCCGCGGTAGATGTTCATGAAGAGGAAACGGAAACCTTAATGACGTTGTGTCAAAATCACCTGGGGTTCCTATCCTAGGGAACCTAAAAGTGAAGACAAAAATATATCATGCGTACGCATTTTGTCGTTACATACTACCTACATACTAAACGGCCAATTTCAAGAAACAAAATGCGTACGCATGCTAATACACATGTCTTCATGCTAATTGCCGTTTTGGGTTCAGCCATGAAAAAAATATATAAAAAATTTGTCCAACTGTGCATTAACCTTTTAGAAGCCACGTCAAATACAAAAGCTGTCACTGAGACACTACGTCAGTATAATGTCAAAAAGAATTTGAACTTTATGCATATAAGTGTAGGTTTATATTGCTATTGGACCATGACTTATATATCGGTCTTTGGCGTTGAACCTGCGAAGTCAATATATCAATCGTTGGCGTCCAAACGGTTAAGAGATACAATGCCAAGTTAATGATTAAAGTAATCTGGCAAACCAACTTGTCGGTAGACAAAGACAGCTAATATAAAAATGTAGGTGCAGATTATTGCATACGAGTACATAAAAATCCCACGTCGTTTATTACTGCCAAGTTAGTTTGCCAGATTATAATAAATTTATATTATAATTTTTAGTCCGTTTTATTTTATTTAAAACTAGTAGAGTAGAAACAGGGGGAAATAAAACAACAATAACGGAAATAAAATCACTGTAATGAATGAGATCAAAATTCAATTAAAACTGTCTATTAACATATTATACTCAATTACAACTACATATATTAATAAATATATTTAAACAGTACACTACTCAGTACCTAATTTAAAACTTTAGGCAGGAAATGTAGGTATAATAAATTGTTTTTATCATCCATTTAGGCAACAGGAAATAAACATCGAAGTTTAATAATAGCTAATTATCAGAGTTCGTAGTTTTACACTACTATTGCCGCATTCGAGACATTATTGGGTTTACCAATTAATAATAAAACTTAATTGAAACGAGTGATCATGTTGACAAGTTATTTTGAAATACTGTTTCAACCATTAATGAGTGTGATCTAACTTTGTAATTGAATAGCTGGTGGATTTCATTTTAGTGTCAGTTTGGTATAACTCGTTGCTATTGTACGAAATGTACGATGCGAGATTGGAGGCGAGTGATTTCAGAATAATACCTTTAAATTTGTTAAGACCTAATGCGTGTCCAGAAAAATACTTAAAACTGAATTCTCCTTTGATATTATTTTCTTGTAAAGCTGTTCCAATAATATTTAATGTCAGTCCCATAATCAACAAAACCGTATAAATATAATACTGAATTAAACCTACTTGGCGGATTCTGCCGACTATAAAACATTTCGATTCCATTTTTAATAGTCAATAGCAGGGTATAATAGATAGGTACATTCCGACAGGAACAGCGTTACAAGAACATTTTAATATGACTGGTGGCACGCACTAATTATAGTTTATTCACCGTAACGGTACAGAATACCTGGGTACTATGTACCAGATGTTGGCGACTTCTCGGCCCTTGCTTCCGATACAGCTGTCGACTGCCACTTTAAACTATAAAAATAAGTACTTTGAATAGTTTTACAATTCAACATGTTCGTCATAAAATAATCTCTTTCAAATATTTGTACATGTATTGCATGACAGACCAAGTTAATATTAAAACATCTTAGATTAATTTCGAAATTATAATGGCCTCATAATGGAACGATTGTTTTGGTACAACGGTCGGCAAAGGGCCATAAATATGCATGCATCAATGTACCATTTATAATTCACAAGATTTAATATGAACATGATTACCTTTTCGAGGTCAATATCAAAAATACTGTGCGTTATCAAATCACTAATATTTGGAAATAAAAACGTATTTTTTGAAAGATAAGCCCATTGGACAAAAACGAGCTCCTCTCTAAACTCAAAATACGGCACGACACCATTTTTAAGTATCTGTACCTAAAGTATGATAGTATTTTTTTATGTAACCAAGATAAGTAGGTCAAATTTGATACCTAACTGTGACTTAATGTTATCATATCTACTTATAATGATAACAACACCAGGAAACGAGCCAAAACTAAACAATAGTATGTATTGTCAAAAATAACAGGTGATATAAGTACTTACCTATCTATCGTTATTACCCAATAGACAAGAAAAGGTCAAGGTATGCCATACCTAGATGACTAGCAACAGTTTATAAATACTTAACTATAAAAATATATTACACACATACGTATATTTACCTAATTCATTGATTTTCAATTTGTAATTTGAATACAAACCAACGTCGTAATGTATAAGTACATTTAGTCACGTATGAGAGTACCTACTACAAATGTAATGTTGATACTACTAGGACTTGTAAATGAAATAAAGATGTACATAAGTATATTAATTCGAAATAACAGTATAAGATTCTCTTTATGGCCGCTTTTTCCACGTCATATGCAATAATTAAGCATTTAACACCCGTCTGTATAACAGTGACAGTTAGTGGTTTTTCTTGTCTTGCTCACAAGACAAACGCTGTCATCAGACCTGAGGCCCATTTCTTGAACAATATTATATTAATGATATTTTTGATATTAGTCTCCGAACTATCAAATTGTATGAGCTGCCATGGAAATACGGTAACAATATTTGTCAAGTAACATTCGATAAATGAGGCCCTGGGGTCTGTTTCTTGAACGATATTAAAGAATACTGTTAGTTTGTTACCATGGAAACTTAAGACAGTTTGGGGACCACGAATATCAGTATAATACCGTTCGAGCAATAGGTCTCAAGAGTGAAAAGTAATAAACTAGTACAAAACGAATAAATCATCACAACACATTACACGGCATCGCTACACAGTACAGTCAAGGGTATAAATATATATACACTTTTTTTACTTATGCCTAGAGCATAATGTCTAAAATTGTATATATATTTATGCTCTTGGCTGTACAAGTCGTTCTGAATAAGGGAACGTTAACGAAGCGTAAGAATTACCTATCATGAATAAAGGTAGGTACTTAATATCAGTAGGGTACGTGTAGATCTTGTACTTGCTCGTAATTGCCTGCCGACGGTTCCCAACGATACGAACCGGCGCGTGTCACGGCCGGCCCTAGGTTAAAGTCCGCGGAGTCAAATTAACTTTTTTCATAAAAATAGTTTGATGGGCATGGGTTTGGTATCTATACTACCCATACCATCCATGTCGCGGCTAAATTATAACTATCATAACCGTTTTGATATACACATTGTACACATTTGTATCAAAATCATAATACATATTTACGACATACAGGGTCTTAAATACGTTTTAAATCTTGCTCTTCTAAATGACTTCCCTTGTAATAAGTAGAACGCAAAAACTAAGCTATGCCTGTGTAATAAAAATAAATACGGAATAAACATCGAGCACCTAACGGAATGCTCATTGTTAAAATAATTTAAAATGATATAGAACCAACAAAACTTAACAATATAAGTACTTTGAAAGTACGACAGGTGTATCGATTTTTTTTACATTCACGAAATGGTAACAAAATAAGGGCTGCGATAACAAAAAACGTGACTACTTCCAGCCTGCTAAGCGTCTGAGATCATCATTAAATGAAAAGAAAGCTTTACATCTAGCGAATAAAGTACTATTTTAATGCTCAATGATGTCTCGACTACCTGCCCTGGCCCTAGAACATTGTAAGCGATCGAAGTCTTTCACAAAAACCTTTTAAATAGAAAAAGCGCCCAAAGACAGGGCGTCTAGACATTCTTTTTTGTTAGTTCCCAGAACGAGCAGGTAGGCATCTGCTTCAATACCACTTGCGCTTTGGCTGTCCCCCAGCGCAGCTTACATTTATCTAACATCAAATTCACTGACAATAATACACATTTTGGCAACAATTTGGCACAAACTGTAACATCGACACGATAAGTAATTATCTACTAAGCTCCTTTAATAAAATATTTATATAAAGACATTATATTGGGTAATATACAATTTGTACTTTCCTATTTTTTATGAAACTATGACTAGATGATTACGACTGCGCCCCGATCTCTCCCGCTACCCGCTACGCTGTCCCCTCGCGAATGATAACGCTATTCCATCGCATCTAACCATGTTTTTATTGATCTTACATACTCCATGCCTAGCTGTTAAATAATGTATGGCATAAACATGTCATGCTTGAGGCAATAATATTGATTGATTAATATGCATTTGTATCCACAAACAGGTGAACTATCTCGAGCTTTTGTTAGCGGGCAGTTTTAATGCCTACAATTACACTTAAAATAGGTTTTCAAATATGTAAATTTGGCACATTAATTACATGTGTTCATTCTTTGATAAACATGTACATTGGCACGTACCTAATTCCCGAGAGGCGTCGTTTATAAACATCGGGCGCCCCCACTCAATTCGATTGCGTTTGACGCGCATTAAACAAATTAGCAGCTCAGCAGTATTCTTTGGCGCCGAAGTAGGTGCTGGATATTTTGGGCGGGTGTGTGTGGATGGGGGCTTGGCCCAGAACGGTGTTGTTCATGATGAGGACGGAGGCGGGGCAGTTGCGCGACTTGCGCGACGAGCAGTACCAGAGCTGACGCGTGCTGCTGCGGCGACGGCTGCAGTTGATGAAGTAGGTGTTGCCCTCGTAGAACAGCAGCCGCCCGCCGCGCGCCGTCATTAGGTACCGGGCCCGACCTGCACACCAACAATACACAACCACTGTAATATCCTTCTCATCCAAAGGTAGAGTACTACTTTTGTAGTACATGCGACATATCGGAGATGCCACGATACTCAAAAATATCTGAACATGCACTCTAACGCCACGATAATAGAGGAGTGTTCGGATATTTAAGAGCACCTTGGCTGCTCTGATATAAATGATGGCGACTGTACTAGTAATACTACAAGATAGTACTAAAAACTGACCGTCTAAGTTTAATGACTTGGATTATTGAACAAATAAAAGGCCAGTAAAATTTAGTTCCTTCTTATTTACTTGAAAGCTCGCGATCAATCGAAAGTGCATCTACATGCTGTGCCAATTACATATTTCTAATATCTGTATCAATGTAACAAGTTTCCTATGAGTGTCTATTGCAATATCAATGGCACTAAGTGATGTAAATGGGTATCAGAAATAACATGCCAGTAGTCGATTAATATAAACAGTGAAATTGAGTTCAGGCCCTAAACCAGATACGAGTTACGTAATTTAAACTTTACCGAATGATCCGGTTCATACCGTTGGAATGCTTCCAATAGCCTAGCTTTCGTAAGGAGATTAGCAGAAAACTAAATATTTGATTTCTTTTGTTTTAGACTTACTTAGGTATTTATCACATTATTACGGATCGGAATCGTAGTAGACATTTGACTTTTCAACAACTTTAAACCGTGTTTTAACACATTTTATAGTGCTTAGCACTTGCATGATAAACCATGATTGTAGATAACCACATTCTAACTTTACAAGCATCTAACGAGTGATGTCAAATAAAAAAAATAGATCAAATTGAGATTTGTTAAGATTAAATACCGCGCTTGGGCGGTTTCGATATACATGGAATGCATTTTTAATGATAATTACTAATCTCTTTCATTCCGAGATCTGATAGATAACAATAGTAGCAACACAGTGCATTGCAAATGTGTGAGAATTTAATTCACAATTTCCCATAACTAGCAAAGAACATTCCCTCAGAGGAACCAACATAATCGTGATCGTTCGAAATGTGCTGTTCCCCTTAGAAGGCAAGATTACAAGACCTTCACCACTCAGGCTATAAACACCGCCACCTCCCAGGGCTTACTTGTCACTAAGTTTGTCTAAAAGGTTGGCTAAGCTGAGCTGGCAGTCGCAGCGGCGCGAGCGCACGGAGAGGCGGCACGCCGGCGCGTGCTTGAGCGCCGTGCTGCGGCGGCGCGCCACCAGCCAGCAGGCGCGCCATGACACCACTACAACAGTTACTATCATCAATTCATAAACGTCTCCTAACTTAACAAACCGTATTATTTGTCCCTTTTGGTCTTATTAATATGTCTATAAGAGTGAACGGGACAAACAATACTTAGCGGCTTGCTAAGTTAGGAGACGAAGGAGGTTAATTTTTATTGCAAACTCGCCCCGGCTTACCGTAGCCGCACGGGTACTATACCTACATAAAAACCTTCCTCTTGAATTACTCTACCTATTAAAAAAATCTCATCAATATCCGTTGCGTAGTTTTAAAGATTTAAGCGTACAAAGGGACATAAGGACAGAAAAAGTGACTTTATTTTATACTAAGTAGTGATAAGAAAACTTTAACGCACAAAAGGCGAACATAATTCAAGTGGTTTTCTCTATCAGTCAACTTAGACGAATCTGAAGTTGTGGGTAGATAAAAAGACTTATTTATGCAAAACGATAAGTTTTAAAACAGTGCAACAAAGTCATAACCTATTCTGCAGGCCTTAGCGAGGCCGTATGCTCAATGTTCTCAGGCTGACCAACACAGGTTCAAAACTTCTGACTCAGTTTAGGCAATGATACATTTTTTATTCACTAGTTGAACTACTTACATATTAGCAAAAAGCAACATAAAAGTACCTGCCAAATTATTAAAAAATTAATTAAATTACCCGAGTGAACACACTGTTAAAAATGTAAATTAATTTAAAATATAGTATGAAACATTTTAATGGAATGGCAAATAAAAAAACTATTTATGTCAGGAAAGTTTTATTTGAAATAATAACATGTCAAATACGAAATTATTAAACACATGTGAATTTTATAATGGTTTGTTACAAGATACAAACAAATACAGTTAGTAAAAAGGAATAATTAGCCATTATGCTAAATGATGTAGGTATATGATTGCATAATATGAACGTCGCCTTACCTAATATCTATTAAAAAATACTACAATAAACCAAATTGAGATTGTGGCCTGGTGTAGTTTTTATTTTTAAGTAAAATATCTGTTTTGCCACACAATCCACGCGAATCGGTTATTCGATAAAGTCAAATCAAATACAGTCAAATAAATATGTCTTTTCTACTATGGCTAACTGACAGATTTATTGGACATACAGGGTGTGCTTAGCCATTGGGCAACGCTGAAATGTACATATCTGTATATACACATTGTATTAGGTAACATTGTGTTTTTATCTTGTTGACTGCATTTATCATATTACATATAAAAAAGTCTACGTAGGTATACGAAATCGAACACAACACAAACAAAAATCTTATTCACAGCTTATCAAATCATCATTTATAATCATTTAGTGACAATTACAATTATGTATATAATTTAAAAAATATCCTGATCTAAAACGGGTACATTTTAAACCATTTATGCAGTGGGATTAAAAAATAATCAAACAACTCGAATTTACGTAGAGCGTAAAAATGCTGACAGGTGTGCAAAAACTGCGAGTGCACGGCTGATCGCTCGCCACTGCGTTCGACGCCCTGCCACAGATTGCATAATATTAGAGCGATCGGAACCCTGAATATCAGAGTCAAACACTTGTCTTATCTAGCTGGGCGACTAACACGGGTAATAACAATGCTATTTGGGGCGTGAATGGCCCTGTGAAAAATGCAATTCAACTCAAATTTCATTCCGGTTTCAGCACGCGTAAATGCTGCTGAGCCTGTAGCCGTACTGGTTCTCCGGTTGATGGCGTAAGGAAAGTGCAGCATCACTTTCAATGGAACATCAGCGACATGTCAATACTAGGTAGGTATGTCGAGGCTATCAGCGTTTACATATAGGATAATACTTTATATGACCTACTATGGCGAAATGCTAAACGCGGTATAAAGCGTCGGATAGGAGACCAGAGCTTACAATAAAATGGCGTTATACCTACAGCATACAGACCATCATTTACAATAAAAGGTAAATCAAGCTCGTGCAAAAAAGTAATAACAATAATGTTCTACTTAATAATAAAAATCAAAACCAAAGTTTGTCCCATTCTATTAAAAATGTTCTAATTAAAATTAAGTAATAACTAATTAGATACATGAAATAGTTTATCTAACGTATAACGTTAGTAAAATATATCACGAGTCAACCACAGGCTGCAATCATATTTAAATTAATTAACCACATTAAAAATATAATATCTATAGTTCTTAACAAATTCAGTCGTTATCGTGTTGAACCTAGAGTTAGTATAAAGCTTGCGTTATTAATTAATTTTCTAGTCGACCAGGAGCGGATTGCTGACTAGTATGTATTATGGAATCAACTAACTCCGGATTAACAGTTAACTCTTGACTATCGTTTGAAGAATCCGAATCTAACCTAACTGGGACAAAGTTTGGGAATTGAAGTCACAAGGTCCGACGTTTACTACAAAGTTTTTCGTAAGCCTTTTTGGCCCTAACCTTCCACCGGTTTCTCTGTTGCCTGAGCTCAACCGGGGTCATATCCTTTACTAGTTTCTTGGTCCTGTGGTATCTCTCTTTATTTTTACGCCTCATCTCGGCTTCTCGTGCCGGGTCTTCCCTGATTTTCTGCATGTATCGTCGTTGTTGCTCGGCGCGGGTCATCTTGCGCGGTTTATCCGATGTTGATGCCATAATACATTTCACCACGTCGTCAGGGATCACAGTTATGATTCCGTCCGATGTCGGTTCTTCTGGCTGTTTATTCGTTTTGTCCGTGTCGGTCTGTTTATTCGTTTTGTCCGTGGCTGTCCGTTCATTCGTTTTGTCCGTTTCGGTTGTTCTGTTGTCGGTCGATGGAGTTGTAGGATTGCCGGAATCACCTGAAAAAAGTTCGTTGTTTAGTACGTCATTCGAGATAATTATTTATCTCTAAAATACGTAACAAATAATGCATTAAAATAAAATTATTAACAAAACCAATACCTAGTCGTTTAAATAAAAATTAATAGAATCGAGAATCGATGACAACATGTTTTAGGATCAGAATGGTTTTCCAGTTGATTGTTGTACCTGGACAATCTATCCTCTAGTATCGACATTAATCATGCTTATTTCAATTTAGCTTATTACTGGCTTTTAATGAAGCAATGAAGCCAAAGCCAAAAAGTTTTTATTTGAACATTACAAAAACGATATTAGTATGGACATGAATGGGAACATAACAGTAAATAATGTTACATTTACATAAAATTTGTTACAGGAAAACGCACCAAAATGAAACCATGACTACGTGACTCAAGTTAGCAAGCGCTTCCTTCCCAAACACGTGTAGTTCCATATTTTCGCATTCAGAAACTTTCGCGGGGAGACATTACAGTAATAACACAATGGTAACGTAAAAAGGACTTTATTATTGCAATGGGATGTTATATTTTATAGTCGCGAGACGTCCCTCCCGCGTGGGACGAGTGGGAGACGGGTTGGGGATTCTGGGTCGTTATCGATTTGGGGCCCCATCACCACCGCCGCGCACGCGTAGGGTGGTAACTACCACCACCGCGTGAACATAACCTAAGCCTAGCTTCTAGCTCTTGTAGTTGCATGAAGCTTACATTTTGAAAATTGTAGCGAAGAAATGCAATTCTGTAGTTAACACTTGAGTGCTGTTGTTGGTTGAGAAGGTCGAGCATATGATAGTAGCCGATTAGTCATTAATAACTATACCTACTGGTACAAAACATTTCATAATAATACAGATATTTTTTTAAGTATTTTGTTACACGTGGATCTAGCTTAAGGATTACGCTTGACTTGACTATAACTAGTTTTGTGGATGTTAGAAGTCACCGTTAGCTTAACAAATACGAGTTCTATGCCTAAACGACCTCGAAATTACAGGCGGATTGATACACGTGTATGCAAATGATGCCAAGTAATCAATAGGTATGAATCTAAAACAATACACTGTAGAAGTCGTAGTTTTAAAATTACAGAATAAAATTTTCTGTGCCAGCTTTCGTTTTCGTTGCTCAATTTGATTCAACGCTAAATGTAGCCCTAATGGTAGATAGACTTACATAATTTATATAGTATCTACACCCTCCTCCCTACGCCCTACGCATCTTTGACGCAGTACGCTACGCACCCTACTCCCTAGCCCTAAAGCCCTGCAACTGAATTCACATTTCACAATATGTATTTCTGTTTTACTTTGAACTGGTCCGGTATAAGATGAGCTTGCAATCCGTATGTAGTTGGAGTAATCAAAAACAAGGCGCATACTGGTTTGCCTAAGCAAAGACGATGCGCTACAAGCATTACGAGTTCCTAACAAGGTTGATTAGAGCTGCTGTATCCGACCAATACTTTCGAACCAACATAGACGTGTTCGCCGTTTAGGTAATTAATAAGTATCTAGGGGCCAAATTATAGTAGATCCGAGGTCACTGTCGAGATAAAAATGTCTTGTGAAGTAGCTGTTTACTCGCTGTCACGTGGTACGGCGCCGGTAGCGAAGGGCCCGACAATAGCCTGACAACTCTACTACACGCCGTGTAAACAGGGCTCTGATTATGTTGGCCGTTGTCGTTCATTCACGGATCGTGCCCGCCCGTATTTACAGTTACACGATATGAAACGTACTACGTAGTATCAAACTGTTGTCGATGTCAGGGCATGCGTAGTTTGCGTCGATTGCGCTCTTTGTATTATTATTTAAAAACTAGGTTCATGTTCAATTACTAACAACTAAATTACGGTCATAACTTTTTCGGGAATATGTAATTAAAACTAATTTATCAGTCCCTCCTCAAACAATACGAGTAAGCGTCCTCAAAAATTTCTATAGATAATGAAAGACGTTTTGCGTAATAAACTTTTTATTCTGGAAACTCCAATGTGGCCACTAATCATGAGCTCCCGCGTTACCGCGAACTTAATATCTATCCGTCCCACTCTTACTTGTATAATATGTTATTGGCAAGAGCGAGCCGGCTAGAAAGTAAATGCGCGTGAATAACGCCGCGGCAGCTCATGGTAAGGCAACAGAAGGCACTTGGTGTTGACACCATAAACATACTCCTTAACCCCAATAGGTTTGTCGTCAATTTAATTAACTATGTATGTAGTTATGAGCTTATGTTATGAGTAGCTATCAATAATATTTCTTGTCTAGCATCCGCTATGATTTACAGCTTTTCGGTTTTCTGCCTAGGATTTTTTTCAAACTTCCACTCTTGAGATGATTTCTTAAAGTTGTTCTAGGGATTCCATACATCTTTGCGGCCTTTTGCATACTTAAGGCTTCGGTCTGAACCGCCCGAACTGCTGATACTAAGGCATCTTCAGACCACAATGCCCGTTTTCCAGTCATTGTGGCCAAAAACGCTGGAAATATAACGTTAAATATATACCTATAAAAAACCTACGAATCCAAACCTTAGGTATGAAGTCGGTTTAAAAGCAAAATCTTATGTTGATACCATTTATTATAGTAAATGTAACAAGTTGTGGACCAAACGTTAAAATCTTAATAACTTATCACATAATATCCATTTAAGTCCACCTATTAAGGTACGTACCTATAATAAATAACCTGTGATTAGTTGATTACCATAACAACCTAAACTTTTTAGAGTAGGCACAACTACTAGTTATTTGTTGGCCACGTCATTCGGGCTAGTGTACCTACCGAAACATCGGGCATTCACATCAAACTCCGTCATCGGCATAAAAAACAGCATCTAGTTAGGTACTATAGGTAGTACAGGTACATGTTACAAGTGTATCGATATGAGAGTATAATAAAGATACCGGAAATTCCCAAAATGCCGAATACGAATTATCTTAGGCGTTAAACAAGTAAACATCGCGCACGTGCGACGGGGAGGGGAGGGGCGCGTAACAACCGGCAACCTAAATATCAAAATTAGGGCATTCAACGTAACTAGGCTGCACCCGGAAGGCTGGCACGCCACATCCCCTGCCGAAGTTTCTTCTTTCATAACTTTATAGGTCGTATTGATCCGACACAACTGCGCAAATCATGTCGCTCCCGGATACGGTATTGCAACGCAGTATCAGGAAAACTGTGCCTAAACAGATCTATATTATGCTTCAGGGGGCTGTGTAGGCCGCGGCCGCCTCCGCGCGGCTTCGCTGGCGCTACGAGCGCTTAACCTCTCTCTTTCTTCTCACAGCTAATATTTTGGGACTGAATGAAACGCTTTTTAAGAGAATACAATATTTGTAATTGAAACTGGTTACATGAGCAAAGTAACACAAAGTAATACATTGTTTAACTTAACATTTTCAACTCGTATAAAAATACAGCTCTAATAGTTTCATAAAAACACAACAGCTTTTTCTCGTAGCGATACGCCGTATCTTAGGTGAACTTTTTTTACATTTTATAATTTTTTGTTACATATTTACAGAAATCATTAAGTACTTCCTTACATTATTCATTAATTAAGTAGTATATCCTAACACTTTTTTTATAGGAACTTCGTTAAATTGTTTAAAAAATCAACAATCTTTCATCACAATATCAAAGGCTGCTAGGTAGAAAAAAAATAAAAAAACATTTCATAATTTTATATCAGGATAAAATTATCACATTGATAAAAAAATACTAAAATAATGCAACTGCAAAATTCCTATTACAACTTTCGAATACGAATAAAAAAATCCTAAAAAAAAACACCAAGTACATAAAAAATACAAAACTAAAGTTATCACAAAGAAAATAATCTGTTTCAGCTACCTACAAACAACGTTCCTCTATAGACTCTTATCAACCGTTAACGATTGGCATAATTGTTACGCCAGCGTCGCCAACCTCATTTTTAGCTGAGCATCCAGCTCAGCCAGCAAAGCCTACGCCCGCGCCCCCGCACGCGCCCCCGCACGGCCGGGCTATCTGTACCTGTGGTACACGTCCTTCCGACGAACATACTTGCCGTCCGCGTGAAGTAGTAATTCGGCGGCCGGTGAATATGCCTTCCGCGAACGAGGAAGAGCACGTCGCCGTCCGCCCCACGGCCGCGCCGTGATCACGTCGGCCCGGCAGCCCGCCATGTCCCCGCGACGAGCAGTACCACTGCTTCCTTCCGTGAGCTTGCAAATTCTTCAGATAAAAAGTGTACCGTCGTGCAGCAGCAGATTCTTCCCGTCCGCGAAGGCACGTAAATCGCCGGCGCTGTCCCA
>JALPQI010014989.1:0-27935 GCA_025490895.1 Thaumatotibia leucotreta | reverse complement strand
AGACCTACACACAGAGTACGTGGTCGTTTGCAATGCAATTATTCAAACTACACGTGATTTGTATCATGCAACGTGCGGCGCAGCGGTTAACTTTATATAAATACTGAATAACATATAATAGTCGTATCTACCGTAATATTCAATTTTGTGAAGCGTATTTGTTACTGGGTTATCTCGGCTTTATGTACCTTCACAATAGTGGATCTCGTTTACTACGGTAATGGGTCCTAATATTTGCAATCAAGTTCTATAGTTGAAGGTAGTACGTGACGGCATGGTAAATTGTTTTGGGTCAGATACGGGCGTAGGTACCGCTTAACGACACCGGTGTTGAGCCAAGTACGTATCTAAACAAAGCACGGTCGTTAGGCGCGTAGGTGGAGATTCCCCATTAAATCCAATTATTAGTATGCGAGTTTTTGCGACACGGGAGAGATAATAAACATCGTACGTGGGCTTAGATCATCATGTCAACAATACAACTTAGTCTTTGTTTGGTTTAAGTTTACAAAAACAAGTGATTTATAGAGCAACTCTTTTTTTTCAGAGTACAATTCTCGAGCACATTGGGTCGATTCAGTCATTCAACTAGTCGACTGAATCCGAACAGCGAGCCCGAGGAAGATTACTCTCGCAGCGCACAGACGCTGCCGCGCAAGCTACACGAGCGTAAGGAGAAATCCGTCGAAAAACCCAGTTCTAACAAGTACTGGCACCGATTGACGCCCAGCAAGAGGTCTAGTAGCGCTGTCAACGTGTCCCACGTAACAACCTCCCCGGACGTCAAGATCAATGGTTACCCGCCGGGTCCTGCTAAACCAGCTCGGACCTACAAAGCATTAAATAGGAGCAAGAGTTTTGCTATGGGTGCTCCTGAACAGGAGACTCACCCGCGTTACGTATCTGGAATGAATCGAAACTACTCAACCATGTATAAGTCCAACCCTCACCTTAGTCGGTTAGATGAAACACCTGAACAACTTAAGAGCCCGGGTATTGTATCAATCATCAACAGGAGCCAGCGAGATCTCGCCGATGCTGTGTCTCGTGAAACAGAACGTAGACGAGACGGACTATTCGGTGCTCGTTATGGGAAAACAACTCCAATCACTAATGGACACAGCAACGGATATTCAAAATCATACGACGAGACGGACAAAAAGAAGATATTCCTTAAAGGACTTCGGGAGCGGGCACCAGATTTGTACCAAACATTGCATGCCGAGGATGAGTCTGACGGTAGCAGATTATCTCCCCGTTACACTCCTTCGCCTCATTATAAAGAAAGAATATCCGAAGAGCGTAAAATACCTGTATATAAAACAGATTCACTGAACCGAGAAACGAGTCCGTTCGTATCTCGTTTGGACACGCGTCTTAAATCTCCGGCCATTCGCCGCGGCAGCAATAGCAGTGACAACTACTCGGAAACTTACAGGTACACGACGCGTTCAGGCGACCCCGAGCGACCTAGTATCACAGACACAGTAGAAACAGTAAGTAAGAAAATTGTGCCTTCAAGAGACGGTCGTTCCAAAGAGATTATCGAATCACGCGAAGTGAACTCGGTAACGAAGAGCCGCGGTTACAAAGGCGAGCCTTTGTCGAGCATCAAGTACGTCGAGAATGGCAAACGCTCATCGCCGGTCGGATACGAATCTAAGAACGGCTACACGACCGAGCGGAGAAGAAGTAACTACAGAGTAATGGAGAAAATTAGAGATTATTAGAAACAATGTAAGAATTTTCATGCACGCCATTTTATTTACGAATTGAAAAGTCAAACGCAGACTGAGAGTATAAGATAAACGCTTTCGTTAAGTTCTAATCAGCGATGTTAACTATATAATTATTAAAACTTAACTGTATGTAAGCTGTGTCATGTAAAAAGTCATATATAGCTTTACTAATGTTATTACTTTAAATCTCGTTTAATTCCGTCCAGTGTAACGAATTTTGAAACTGACATTAATTTACTTAAGTAGTTTTCTTATCCTCCGGAAAACTGAAGAAATTTTTAAGCTTCAGGGTGACCGTGAATTATTGTAATGTTTTTTCAGGTGGTGTAATTATTACCTACTGATTACAATATCAGCTAAAAGCTGTGTTTTTAGATAATTTGTTACTCATACCCACCTAGAATCCCTCATGTATAAGAAAATGGGATACTGACATTTTAATAACAGGTAACATCTATGTGCTAAGTGCAGTCTTAGACGGAAAATAGAGTTGATGCTGGCGTCGTAATGCAGTTGTGTTGCAGTCGCTCTGCAGTAGTTGCGAGGCAACTGGAATTTCCAACTCAAGACAGAAAATATCGGGACATAAGACGCGACAAAATATGTATACACTACCTTATTGTTAAATAATAAAGTGTTGTATACACGTGTTTGGCACTTCCATCGTATCGATATTAGCCAGCCGTGGCTGGTCTGTCAGCCTTCGCTCCTGCCTATGAAGGCCCTAACTTTGTTGACTTGTGTATAAATTTTTCTTAACAGAAGACTTGCATCAAAGTCCATATTTTAGTACATAATGTAGTATTTTTATAATAAAATGTATCGATAAATATAACGTGTTAATACGCACTAAACTACGATGTTTTATTGTTTGAACAAATGGTGGGTGACTCATATATAAAGCTGAACCTTGGGATGTACTTGAAAACTCTGAGACAATTAATCAAATATCACGAAATAAAACAAGTACAAATATATTAATTGTATACAAGAGTAGGTATACAATTAATATATTTGTAATGTAGTGTTGACGTCAAACGTAAAAATTGTTCTATTGCCATGATAACTGAGAACTACAACCTATGCCTCCATCAAATATGTGCCTCTAGTATGTACATATGTGTGTGTATCCTCGCAAACACATCTAATGTCTTGGAAAGGCACTTTGCATATTTTATATTATTATTCATTTTCCACGTTTCAAGGTTTACAAATAGGATACGAAGGATAATTTATATTTTGTTTGGTTTTGCATCATATTTTTAAAAATCTTTGAAGGTTTATTTTTTACTTTCTATTTACATAAAAGCACTGGCTTTAAACCGCCGTATCATTACGAGTATAACGAAGAATTACTCGAATTCAAGCCTGTATCAAATTCTCGCGAAAAATTAATCAGATAAAATTTTCTTTATCATGTAAAGAATATAAAAGAAAAGCACAGCGAACATTTGTCTGACAGATATATTTTTTTCGGGTATAGTGAAACAAATCCTTAATAATCATAAAATTCATAAATTTCGTCGTGACATTGCCAGTCTTCGAAGCACGGGTAGGAAAAATACCTACTTCTTACCTTTATAGATGAAAAAAAAAGAAAAAGAAAGCATAATAAAAAAAATATCTGTAATACCAATTTAAGAAACCTTGAAACAAGAGCTAAAAAATAAAAATAAACACACAAATCGATTTCTCAAATATCCCATCATCTGACCCCGACTTGGTGCAAACGGTACCGTATAGAGGTTATAGGTGATCGATAAGAAAAATTAAAATAGTGCAGTCATTGAAGCGAAAAATACGTAATTACCTCCGATTTTTTTTACTGTGAACCGATTTGCATGAAATTTTGGAATTAGGCTCATCTTACCCTTAACACTTTAAAAGTGAAAATGATCTGAACTCCGCCTATTATTTTTAAGGGGTGTAAACAACCCCTTAATGGATGAAATTACATTAAGCCATTTTATCGATAGAAAACATGTCTAATAGTAAGTGGTGAAATCGTAAAGTAATTTCTAACATAATTACCTCATATTGAAATCATTTTTAATCCCTTGAAAATCTTACAATCCTTGCAAACAACCCCTAAATTGAAAAAATCACAAAAATACTTTGGTACCTATGACATAAAAAAATTTAAGTATAGAGAAAATAATATTTTATATTCTCTATAATAATTATCACATTTTTAACCCCCTTTCAACCCTTGAAAACTACCCCTTGACAAAAAATGTGATTTTTTTTGATGAAATGAAAAGGACTTAAATATTATTCCACACTCTTATACCCCAAGAATAATACCCCCAACCCCTACACGTTAAGGAATGTCAATCTTCCATCATCGCTCACCAACATGAGATTATGACCACCTAAACGCAAATACTCGAATACCTTCAAAAAGAATCATCCCCCAACTCTTAATCGTTAAGGAGCTGTTCCTTCCTTCATCAGCTAACTAGCATGAAACGATAACTACTACGCGCAAAAACTTGAATAGATCTCAAAAATGTATGAAATTTGTTAATTCAAAGAATTATCCTCCAACTCCTAATCATTAAGGAGTTAGGGATACCTTCCATCATCAGCTCACCAACACGAGACTATGACCACCTAAAGGCAAATACTCGATTAGCTTTCAAAATACATGAAACATGTTAAATTTAAAGAAATATCTCCCAACTCCTAATCGCTAAGGAGTTGTACCTTTCATCATCAGCTCACTAACATAAAACGATGACCACCTAAAGGCAAATACACAAATAGCTTCAAAATACACGAAATATGTTATATTTAAAGAATTATCCCCCAACACCTAATCGCTAAGGAGTTGTACCTTCCATCATCAGATCACCAACTTAAGACGTTCATGACTAGACGTAAATACTTGATTAGTCTTCAAAAATAAATGAAAAATGTCATGTGTGCCTACAACATTTGAAGAGTTCCCTCGATTTCTTCAGGATCTCATCATCAGATCTGGACCCGATGACAATGGGACCAACTACAAGGTATATACCCTTTTAAACAGAAAAAGAATTTTCTAAATCGGTCCACGCGTCTTAGAGTAATCGGGGAACATACATAAAAAAAAAACCAAAAGATTTCGTGGAATTGTAAACCTCCTCCTTTTTGAAGTTGGTTAAAAACCATTGTAAAGGTAATTAAGAGAGCTACAACATCCTTCATTGCAATATATAGTAAAAAACCGTTTTCGAAAACGGTGAAGGGTTAAAGGGCTTAAGAGAGGCTGTGATTGCGCTGCCACGCGCTCTTTAAACAATCACAACTCCGTCAATTTATTTTTGACAGAAAAAACAAAAACAATAAATTGTTTGTCAGAAAAAAAAGTAAATTTTTATTCCATTCACTTTTATGCGTATCTGTCGTCATTTTTGAGATATTATGAAAAGAAAGTGGGATGTTTCAAAATTTTAAAACTAGTATTTTTTTTGAATCGTGACTTTTTTGAAAACTGTGTGTTCTGAAGCAGCCAAACTGATACTATCTATCAAGCTCTTCATAGTAAAGTTAATTCTAGGCGGAATACGATTAATTTTAATTTTGGTGGAAATGGCACTTATGAAACCCATTCATTTAAAAGAAAAAACATTAGATGCTCCCCTTATTTGCAATACAGCTCACTTATTTTACGTGCAAAAGACTGTTAATAGTACTCATTTTAAAGCTTATTTCAAGCACTATAAAACCCTTTTGTATTAGAATGCATAAAATGTATCTGATCGCCGCCAGATGGCATTGACCACATCGATTAAATTTCAGACAAAATAAAAAACGGTTTTGATCTTTAATATCTAGCTTAATATTGCACTTAGAATAGTTTATAAAAAACCAAATTGTTCATTGTTTTACCTGTTACAATTTTGTTTCTGAAAATTTTTCGATACAACGTATATTTTTGAAGATATTCGCAAAAAACCGATGAAAAACGTGGAAAAATTGCGAATTTTCAATTGCCAATAACTTGAAAACTATTGAATTTTTTGAAAAACTTTATGAATGATTTTTTGCTTAAAATTAGATTTCGATTCTATCGATATTCGAGCTTATTTAGCAAAAAAAGAAATTCACCCCCGAGAAGGGGTGGCAACCACCCCCAGGGAGGTTGCGGAGTTCAAATCATTTTCACTTTTGAAGTTAAGGGTAAGATGAACCTAATTCCAAAATTGTATGCAATTCGGTTCACAGTAAAAAAATTCGGAGCAATAATGCTTGAATGACTGCACTAAAATTGGTTCACTATTCTCGGCGATATAGAGTAACATACATACATGCAAATAAATAACTAAATACAGTCCAATTCAGAACCGCCTTTTTTGAAGTCGGTTAAAAATAAGCAGTTTCCTAGGTATCGTTACTATCGTTACCTAGGTACTCTATTCGCACAAGCAGAGCAGTGCGTAGCTAAGATGCCAAAAGCTAACGCTCCGTTAGCGTAGCGTAGTTTTTCTTTGTCATTGTTTTTTATTAGTGCGACAAAGACTGCGTTGTGTTTCGTTAGCATCTTGGCTACGCACCTTGAAAGCACACAGCAATCTTTGAAAAAAAAAAATACATTATTTCAAATTGAGAATCTTCTCCTTTTTTTATGAGTTGGTTGAAAACAGTAAATTTCGAGCATTTGTCTATGTCAAACCTATGCCGTTTTAGTTGTAGTGTCATAGACAATAGACGGATGGTCGAAATTTACGATTTTCGAAGTTCTGTGGCTTATCCTAACTTTACAAGCAAATAAATTCTACAAAATTTTATAAATTCACATACAAAAAGTTGTCAATTTTGTCGAATTATACGCTAACGCTAAAGTTCTGTGGTATTGGCCCCTGGCCTATTTGGGAATGTACATCCTTGCAAAAAACCAAATCACACCAGGTGGCTTATGATGGTTTTATTAACCGACTTCAAAAAAAGGAGTAGGTTCTCAATTCGACTGAATTTTTTTTTTTTGTTGTATGTATGTTACCTGATATCTCCGAGAATAGTGAACCGATTCTAAAATTTCTTTTTGTGATCGAACGTGTATTACCCCGAGATGGTCCCATTGGCACCAAGTTGGGGTCTGATGATGGGATCCTGGAGAAATCGAGGGATCTCTTCAAATGTTATAGGTACATGTATGGCGCTTTTGGTAATTTTCATTCATTTACAAGAATTTGCATTCAGAAAGTAGGATTTGAGGAAACCAATGATGGAAACAAATCGGGAATCTTGGAGAAACCGGTTGAAGTCGGTTTTTAAAATTTTTAATTTTGGTGATTATCTATTTATAAGCCTACAGGTGCTAACATTTATAGTGGTCCCAGGCGTTTATCGTGCTACGCGTCACTTTCGCACTCACATGCTTGTTAGAACGTGAAGGCAACGACCACAAACGATTAAACACGGGACCAAGCCTACAGACCCTACTTACATTGCCGTGTTCCTGCTGACGAGGTCATCAGAGCTCCGCGAGGATTCACCCTGTGGTCGATGAGAGATGGAAAAGTATAAACTTTTTTCATCACACTTGCTGTCTAAGCGCGCCATTGCTTGCTTGCGTAGCAGGAGTAATAGAAAAGTGAAATTCCTTAGGGAGTAATAGAAATGTCAGTACGTCATTTAGTAATACGTATTTTGTCATAAAACTTATTTTTACGGGCAAGTGTGATGAAAAGCATTGTATGCATCACGGTCGGTAAGCGGAATACTAACTCGAGTCATTAAAAGACTACTTCTAACACTCTCGTTAGTAATTCCGTACTTATCTTCCTTGATGCACAATATACTATTATAGGGCACCGGTCTCAAAAGCGACCACCCTATAACACTACATTTTTGTATTTTTTTTTACACATATTTTTTCGTAGGTACTACAGGATGGCGTTGAGGCTTGAATCCACGATTTTTTGATTCTTGCCCGTTAATGGATTAAATTATACTAAACTTCGGTCCTGTTGCAGGCTTGTACATATCTACTATTAACTATGTACGAGTACATATATAGGTATTTCGTCAGCCTCTGTAGCATAGTTGGTAGTGACCCTGCCTACGAAGCTGGAGGTTCCGGGTTCGAATCCCGGCGAGGGCATTCTTTGTGTATTTATTTATCACAAATGTTTGTTCCTTGGTCATGGCTGTGTATGAATCTAAGTATCTATACGTATCTATCTATTATATATATCGTCGCCTGGTACCCACAACACAAGCCTTAATTGAGCTTACTGTGGGAATAGGTTGATTTGTGTAAGATGTCCCAAGATATTTATTTATTATTATAGGTATAAATAGTGAATCTGGCTCCGTAACAGAACTAGGTACGATGAACTAATTACCGATGAACGTTAGTGCGACAGAATTTTATCACGACAAATGTTAGTTCTAAACCACTTGACTGCGACAAATTATTAACCGACGAGCGGAAGTGCGACGAACGTTAGTGTGACAAATGTTAGTGCGACAACCGTTTGTTCGACAGTCAAAGTAACATTTGTCACTAGTCATTACTTTGAGTCCCTTGTGCACAAATGTTTAAATGCACATTAATCCTAGTTATACACAAATAAATTCTAGCTAGCGTCAAACCGAACTTTTATTAAATGGATATTCATTATTATTAAAACTCAGCACAATATTTTATTACTTACTCGAAATTGAAAAAAAATATGCACACAATAGTCGATGATACACTAAGGGGATAAAGTACTGTTTTATGTCACGGGCGCGACATATCTTGAACGACTGTTGATAATGTTATCTCGGGATTGAAAACTCCCTTAGAAAATTAAATAGATATTCATACGGATTACACGTAAGAAGCACAAGCCCGTAGCTTAATAAAGCAACACCTACCGAGTGAGCACCTAAGTTAGATGCAAGTTAGCGGAGTCCCAAACTTGAGGTAACTGAGAAACCAAGCTCTAAGCGGTGAGTTTGGACACTTCTCACTTGGAGTTCACACTTAGTTAATGCCTGAAGCCTAAGTAACTTGGATATCAAATCTAGAAAATCGAAATTGAGTATGTGAAATGGTTCCTGTAGTTAGTTTAGTAACAAACAGTCGTCAGTCACAAAGCTGATAACAGTGAGATAAAAATAAAATAAGCGCCTGTGCTATTCAAACTAGCCATTTGGTAGAATATACTGTTTGCTCAAAGACCCATTATGGTTTAACCCTACAAAAGTCTTATATCCTCGTAAGACCCAATATACAATTACAATAAACATAGTTGTTGAAATCCAATTTGAATCTTTCATGACCCAATAAAAGTAGAATTTCTTTTGTTTCATTGCAAAAAAATGAATAAATAAACAGACATTACATATTAATAAAATAGGATAAATAAACAGTACATATAAATAAATATATTACACAAATGCTGCGAACAATACATACAACTATAGCATAGTAAATGATTGTAGGTAGTACTTACTTTCAATTAATTTTAGTCATGGTTTCTTTTCTTTTTTGTGTACCCACCTGATCTTTCCGTTTAGCCAATTGGTTGATTAGTAGAGAATGCTTTAAAGCATTAAATCCGCTTTTTGTATTGTGCAATAAAGTTTACATAAATAAGCAGTAACTGTGGTTGGAGTTTTTCTACATTCTTAACTAAAGGGAGTGACATACTTAAGGACAGTCACAATGAGCACCTTTCATTATGGAGACAACCAAGAAATAACGAAATCTCATAGTTATGAGTTTATTGCCATGGCTGCCGTATGGTGACGGCAGTAAGAATACATTTGTCACCACCCCAACTCCTCCTGCGGGTGTCGTAAGAGTCGACTAAGGGATTGAACGTGTCACTGACCACTATTTGATAAATATTGATGACGGGCAGCAGCGTCATCATAGTGGACACATTACTGCGATCGTCGATCCGCTTGCCCAGCGTGGCGATTATGGGCATCTCCTAATGCGTTTATACGCATAGTTAATAGGAGAGGACTACGCCCAGCAGTGGACTATCATAAGCTGATGATGTTGAGTTTATTGAGCCTTAATTTATAGGTAGTTAAGTTCACTGTTCCTCCACGACCTAGGTGGCTTATGATGCTATGCGTCACTTTCGTACAGGCATACTACGTAGTTAGAACGTGACAGCAATGACGACAAACGATTAGACTCTGTACCATCATAAGCCTTCTAGTTAGTAAAAGATGGAAAATCTATCTCGCGGAGATATAGTGACATACCAATCATGTGCTAAGCATACAGGTGTTACCTGTATAGTTTCGCCCAGGATAATTCGCGGATTTGTCAAAAAATAACCTGTCAATTTCATGGCAATAGGAACCAGCCACATACACAAGCTTCGTGAATGAAACGATCTCAATGGGGGTTAGTGTTTATTTATGACTGACGATGTCTTAAAGCGTTCTAGGTATTCAAACGGTTAAAGTGCCTGATGAAAAATGTATAGCACGAAAGTAACAAAACGCACAAAATTCAATTACTTAGTTTTCATCACACTTGCTATTTAAGTGCGCCATTGCTTGCATGCATAGCGGGAGAAATAGAAAAGTGAAATTCACTAGGGAATGAAACTTTTCTAAAAAATGTATTTTGTCTTATAAACTTATAAACTCTTATAAACTTATTTTTTGTCCGCAAGTGTGATGAAAAACATTGTCATGCATCACGGTCGGTAAGAGGTATACCTACTAACTCGAGTTAAAAAAAAACTAACAATGTCGTTAGTAATACCGTACTTACCTACCTACATGCACAGTGTACTATTTGCAGTGAATGATTTGATCGACGATTGAATGATTGAATTCGTCCAAGTGGCGATTTGACCATTACATAGTTTGTCAAAATATCCTTTCAATTCATATCCGTTGTAAAAGCGTGTTGGACGAATTATCGTATAACTATTAAGTGTTGGATGAAAATCGTTTGTAATCGTGTATCGTATCTATTAACCAGGTGAAACACGCTAGGCCGTGCCACACCCGGGCCAAGAATTGCATTTTGTATGGGACGAGTCACGCCGAGTATGGACCGCGCTATGTACCGGTACGGTCTAATGTCAGTCACCTAACACTGCTATGTCGCAGTGATCTTGCAATTTTAGAAACAAAATATTTTGTACTATCGAACTAATCATAACATGTGTGCCAGCAAATTAATTCATATTTTGGGTTAGAGGTCGACACTAAATTTGAATACATCTATATATTAAAATAGGCAGCATGACTTAATAATCCAAATTTAAAATATCATAATGACTCTCAGAATCCAGAATTTCAAAGTCATTATGATATTTATATATGGCCAGGGTCAACCAGTAATGAGGTTAACCACGCTTACGCTTTTATATAATTTTTCGAAGTAAGATGTATTCACAAAGTATTTACTTTTAATTTATTTATTTTGTTTTATTATCGGATCTTTCGAATAGGTACAGTAAACAAACTTGCGTCACTATTCTTATCAACTCATTTTACAGTAGAATACAATAACATAGGTCTGTTTAGGGTTCCATATCTCAAAAGGAAAAACCGGCCAAGTGCGAGTCGGACTCGCGCTAGAGTGTGGAAGCATTAGCAATTTATCATAAAAAAAAACATTTAAATCAACCTATCTCAAAAACTATAAGAAATAAATCAATCAAACCAAAACCAGTTCAAAGAATTTGCCAGCTAGTTTAAAAAGTAGAGGGTGGGGGGGACACACTTTCTAAGACTGAGAGCTAATATCTCGAAAACGGTTCGCTCAAATAAAAATGCTTTATAAACATTTATATCATTTCCAAATATCTTTCTATTGATATCCCACATGCTTACGTACATTGTAAAAAAATTGTACTCCTCAGCTGCCCCAGCCTCAATTTTTTTTACAATATAGTATCATAATTATATAGGAGTTTATTTATACAACATATATCCTTACCAAAGTCCATTACTGTAGCATTTATATTTTCTAAGTAAATCGACGGACATGACGAATCTATATTAAAGGTTAGGTACGTTTTAACCATTTTGGCAACGGAACCTTAAAAACAGAACCCTTATATCACTCGCGAGTCTGTCTGTCTCACCCTCTATTACAGCCGATCCGAAACTATTGAATCCATTGAAATTTGACACATACTTATGGTTTGCAAACTTAATTGTGTTGATAATGAAAGGACTTAGTATGAGGATTTTAATTGTTTTATTTTAATAATTGTATGTTAAATAATATAGAAGATATTTAAAAAAAATGGCGAAAAGTAACCATCAGATCCTGATCTCCAAACCTACTAGGCTTAATATTTTGCAAAAAATACTGAAAATACGAGCCCCGATGCAGTGGAGTTCGTCTAGTTCGAAACAATTTTTACGAATTTTTGAATATTTTAAAAATGACCACATTATGCTAATGATAAATTGTATGAACGTTAGTCATGGTTAATGTACTACATTTCAAGAGACACAACAATCTGAAGTATGCTTTTGTTGTTTAATTAATCGATTTTAACAAACCAGTGTCTAAATTATATTTTCGTTCACCACCGTAATTCCGCGCTTATAAGCTTGACGCAAAATTCGCAGTGCATCAGGTGTACCATGTCGTCTTTAATATTAACGGCGTTCTTTACATTCATTGATTATTTACAAAATTAAAAATTGTGGAAAAAATCAAAAATAATACCTCTCGTAAAATAGTTTTTTTTTTTATTCTGATTTATTAAGTCCAAATATTTTATACTCAAAGAAACTACTTTAGTACTACTATTGAATAGTGCCGGTTTTGTCTCTAAACCTTTTCCCCCGGATGAACGGGATAATCTCGAAAAACTGTCTAACTGGACGAGAACATATGCATCGGGGCTCGTACTTTCGTATAGTTTAAAGGTAAACCTACCTCTATAATAAGTCTACTTATAGTAGGTATTTTAAAATATCATAGAAGATCTCAATATTCGTGAACGTACAGAACTAACAGAACCCTTTTCATGGGAGTCTAATCGCACTTAGCCGATATTTCCCTTTTCTAATTTCTTATATAGTTACTAGCATCCTGTTTTATTTGGACCTTATTTTTAGATATTATTAAGGAATATAAAATGGGGTGTT
This sequence comes from Thaumatotibia leucotreta, assembly GCA_025490895.1. Classification (NCBI taxonomy): domain Eukaryota; kingdom Metazoa; phylum Arthropoda; class Insecta; order Lepidoptera; family Tortricidae; genus Thaumatotibia; species Thaumatotibia leucotreta. The sequence continues at coordinate 15,132 of JALPQI010014989.1, read as the reverse complement.
AAATATTTTCCGGGATAATATTATAAACCTTTGTTTTAAAAGCATTGAAAAGATTTTACTATTTATTTGGAATTTAAGTACATATCTTTTTGAATATGCATCGAACCAGTGATTTAACTTATTGAATAATACCAACGTATGAATATTAATAATTAGGTACCTGCTTCAAATGATACTGTTTATTTATTTTTATTAATTAAAACATTATAAGTTTTGAAAACCATGCGTTATACCAACCTTATTTTTAATAAGTAGGTAGTTATGTTCTGTTTTTAGCTACCTACTTAAAAATAATAGCAAACAATGACGCAAAAACACTGACTAGGAACAAGATGTGAGGTCATAAAATGATGTCCTCTTGAACTTGCTCGATCATAATCAACGATCTCAGTCAGCGTTAGATCGTCAATGAATGAACTCCTTCCTGTTGTTAAAACTAAATAAAAAATGGTGCGTGATTATTTTAGTCATCTTTAAAGTTTAGTGATTGCAAGGGATGTCATTTATTTTATTTGTTCCAGGATAGTTTATTTCTTTTGGTAATTCTTGCAAGTGCGATATGCTGCCAATGCGCGAATATTCTTTACGTGATACCATTTACATCGAAGTCGCATTACATTATGCTGAGGCCTATAGGCCTCGAGTTGGCCCGGAGGGGCCACAATGTGACAGTGTTTACCGCCTTCAAGGAGACTGACCACGCACCAACTTATCACCAAGTCATGGCTGACGATAAAAAGATTTGGGATGTATCAGGTACTTTTTAGCGAAATTACTTATTAGGCTAAACATTTCATACCTAGTTACCTTATTTAAATTTTATCACACAATGAGAAAATAAAACCCATTTGATAGTCCAGCCTTCATTTTATTCTAATCGACCGGACATAGAAATTGTATTGCAATCTTGGTATGGAGAATTTTGGTTTTTAAACTATCGAAAGATTAATGGTATCAGTTGTTAAATAGCTAAAAATTTTACTTTGAGTTAAGTTATTAAATAATATATTAATAATCTAAGTAATAGGTATATTAATTAACATTATGTTTATCATCATCGTCATCAGCCTATGTTAGTCCACAAATATGCGTAGAGACGCATTAGGAGGTAAATGCCCATAAACGCGCTGGGCAAGCGGATTGGCGATCGCAGTAATGTGTCCACTATGATGACGCTGCTGCCTAGGTTTGTGGCCTAGCTGTAAAACGCACGGCTGCTACGCAGCGGTCGTGAGCTCGATCCCCGGCTCGTACCAATGAGTTTAAAAAAAAAAAATATGTACGAAATATCATTTGATATTCACAAGTGCTTTAGTGAGGTTTCCTCACGATGGTTTCCTTCACCGTAAAACCTGCGAAGAAATTCAAGGGTGTAAGTGAAGTCCCCAACAGGTACTGGGCCAGCGTTAGCACCACGCAAAATAGGCACGTTTAATGTCGAGTTGTGAAAAAATGGCCAGAATAAAACAACAACAACAACATGTTCTTATGATGACAATTCTATGAGATTGAACAGCGTTTTTTTTGTGTTTCTTTATTTGCATAATAGTTGCGTAATCCTCATAATAAGTCCATACGCATAGTTAATAGGAGATACCTACGTTTATCAATGAACTATGATGAGTCTGATAATGATGAGTAGAGTATTTAATTTTTGCCTATTAACTATTCATAAAAAAACAACTAAGTAGTAACATATAATTTCACGTTTATTGCTGAGATGTGTCTGTTCATCTAATTGTATTGTCAAGCACAAAAAAGTAGGTTCCTACATTTGTGTTATTAGCTTATTAGGTAGAAGTATTTAAGTAATGTTAACATTACTTGTTATTATGTAATAGTACATTGTGCATCAAGGGAGGTAAGTACGGAATCACTAACGACAGTGTTAGAAGCCCGACGCCGTCAGGCGGAGGGCTTTTATAACTCGAGTTAGTAATCCGCTTACCGACCGTGATGCATACAATGTTTTTCATCACACTTGCCGATAAAAAAAATTTCATCACACTTCGATGTCTAAGCGCGCCATTGCTTGCGCGCGTAGCGGGAGTAATAGAAAAGTGAAATTCCCTAGAGAGTAATAGAAATGTCAGTACGTCATTTAATAATATTATGTCTTAAAACTTATTTTTTTGTCGGCAAGTGTGATGAAAAACATTGTATGCATCACGGTCGGTAAGCGGAATACTAACTCGAGTCATAAAAGCCCTCCGCCTAACAGCGTCGGGCTTCTAACTCTCTCGTTAGTAATTCCGTACTTACCTCCCTTGATGCACAATGTACTAAAGTTTTAAGACAAAATATTATTAAGTGACGTACTGACATTTCTATTACTCCCTAGGGAATTTCACTTTTCTATTACTCCCGCTACGCGCGCAAGCAATGGCGCGCTTAGGCAGCAAGTGTGATGAAAATAACTTAAACAGGCTTTATATAGGTTATGTATGATTCCTACTAGACCGTACCGGGTGTCGTATAGCCCTGCCTCAAACATTGGAACTCAGATAGATTTTAAGCATTTGTCTATTCCATTCGTACTGTGATTCGAGTAACCGAGACAAACGCCATGAATCTATTCTTGTTCCTAATAGGCCTTCTGGGCCGGGCCAACCAACCTTTCTGCCAACCTCGGTATTGTGAACGATAAACACATACTGTGAATGTAAATTTTAACCCATAGATTTAATGCATCCAAATCTTGGTCATATAACATCACAACCCTAATTACCACTGGTCGGTGAGGGTCAGTTGTTTCCAATAAGGTAAGGTGGGGTAAAATAAAACGGTTTTTTTAATAGGGTAAGACAAAAAGCTACCTGTATACGCTGGCGCTGTGTCAGGTGGACAACCTTTTGTCTTACCCTATTAAAAAAATCGTTTGATCTTACCCCACGTTACCTTACCTTCAAAAATAGTTGCATGTATATTAATTGTAATTAGTGTACCGTAGGTACATTTTCAGCAATTTTTGTGGAGCATTGGTTAAAGGAATCTGTTTTCCGAATTATAATATATCTAGAATAGTTATAGTTGAATTATCGAGACGATGGAATTGCATATGTAGTGGTATCGCGTATTTACAATGTATTGTTTGCTATTGTGTGTGTTTTATCGACTCATGTATTGGCATTATTCAACTAATAGTAAACCTAATTGTAAAGACACAAGGTTCACTTTAAAAGTGTTGCTTTAGTAACACCACTACAAATGCAATTCCATCTTCTCGATAATTCAACTATAATTAACTAGGGTTGACAACAGAACCACAATAAACCCTGAGGAATGTTCATAGAAATCCCATAATTTCTACTTTGTTGCACCGAAATCACTGTATTTATGATGTATGCAAGAGAGAAACCTGTCTATAAAAATACCTGGTTGGTAGTTAAAATCTTGAAAAATATTAGTTGGTAGATACTTAATAATCCACAATAAAAACTAATAAATCGAGTAAAATTAAATAATCATGGTCTCATTTTACTTTTTAAGACAATATTCACTTACCCGTTGGTATTTAGCTCACAAATTTGTTGAAATACCATTTACATAAGTAGAAATAAATTAGTTAGTAAAACAAAATTACAAAATACATAGGTAACTATATAATGCTGACAAAGAAATATAAGTAAACAATATCATTTGTTTAATTACAATAAAATATTGCCAGATAGTTAATTTACGTTATGTCGTTAAGTTTAAAATTATTTTCATTTCAGACGGTGGAAGACCTAACGTGTTTACGATGGTGGACATATCAGAAGAAGCATTTTATGCGAAAATTCTCTGGGGCGGCGGTCTAGCTTCCACTGAAGTGGCACTCAGCTCGAAACCAATCCAAGATTTCCTAACGCAAGATCATAAATTCGACTTAGTAATAAGCGAAATGTTTTTCCAAGAAGCTACTTATGTTTTAGCGCATAAGTATAAAGCGCCATTGGCTTTAGTAACCACATTTGGTAACTGTATGAGAAACAATATTATAATGAAAAACCCTCTCCAGTTAGCTACTGTTATAAACGAGTTCATTGTTGTGAAAGAACCGCATAGTTTTCTTGGGAGATTAAGGAATTTTTATTTCACCGTGTACGAATATTTTTGGTACAAAGTCTGGTACATACAAAAGCAAGAGGAATTGGCGAAAAAGTACATAAAGAATTTGCCTGAGCCTGTTCCAAGTCTAGAGGAACTGCAAAGAAATGCGTCGTTGTTTCTAATGAACGGTCATTTCAGTTTTGATACTCCTGCAGCGTATTTACCTAATTTAGTTGAAATAGGTGGAATACATCTGACTCATAAATTTGACCCTCTCCCAAAGGTAAGTAATATGTTAACCCGTACAGGATTGTTTACATTACTGTTATGTGCCGGGTTCGGGACAATGCGTCCGGTGCTTCATTTTCTATAGAAAGTAGTAACGTGAGTCGACGCAACTACAAAATGTCCGGTACTGTGGACATACACGAGCCACTTCATACGTTCGGTTGACAATGTTTAAAAATTTTCGATGTCCTTAAATCGAAAACCATTTCGATATATACGCATGTAGATCGCAAAAATATAGAAAAAAATGGTTTAAAGGGAAAGCGACGTCACATAGCTGATTCAGAGCTGCCACTACCAAAAAATCTTGTGTTTGGAATGTCACTTGTGTTTGGCAGTGATATTTGACACTTGTTACCGTTTTTCGTTGTTTTCTATGAAACATCACTTGTGACGTCATTTAGCTGATTCTTGACGTTTGTAACTTACGCTCTTTCTGCTCGAAGTAGTAATAAAAAGGGATTTTCGCACTAAAATAGCATTTTTTTTAAGTAAAAAAAAATATATTTTTTAATATTGATTTCTTTAAAAACATACAATAATAACTAGCACTAAAAATTATGAAGTGTTGTCAATTGCCTCTCTATCGCTCTTTCGCATTGCTGAAAGAACGGCCAACAATCGATCGAATGAACGAAGTGGTTCGCGGTAATCATGGTAGGCTCTCTAATTTGTCCCGGCTCGTTCTAGTGTAAACCATACCTATAGCTTATTCATTGCACCACATTTGTTCAAATAGCCGACTGATGAGTAGTTACTGTTGACTTTCTTACACTTACAAAGAAAAACTGATACACTACACATATCATATATTATTACAGGATTTAGCCAACATATTGAACAAATCTACCCAAGGAGTGATCTACATGAGCTTTGGGTCCAACGTTCATAGTTCAGAATTACCACTAGATAAGAAAAAAGCATTCCTCGACGTGTTTAGGAAACTAAAGTACACAGTATTGTGGAAATGGGAAGAAGAGAGTCTAGAAGGCAAACCAGACAATTTGATTATCAGAAAATGGTTGCCACAAAAAGAAATTTTGGGTAAGTACGTCTTGATTTAAACTTTCACGATTATCATTCATATTTAACACCCTGCCTACGAAGCTGGAGGTTCCGTGTTCGAATCCCGGCAAGGGCATTATTTGTGAATTTATTTATCACAAATATTTGTTCCTTGGTCATGGCTGTCTATGTATTTAAGTATCTATATGTATCTATCTATTATATTTATATCGTCGCCTGGTACCCACATCACAAGCCTTAATTGAGCTTACCGTAGGAATAGGTCGATTTGTGTAAGATGTCCCAAGATATTTATTTATTTAACAGCTTATCTCTATCCGCTGTTGGACATATTAGGCCTCTATTACGAGAATCACTCATGAAATAAAATTATATTCAGGGTATCCTAGTGGATATGTTTCTGTCCACTATAATAGTCACCCGGGGGAGCGTGGTAGACACTAGACACAAGGTCCAATAGGATCACCTGGGGGATCTCAGAAGACGGAGTTGTCAATCACCTGGGTGATCGAGCTCAGATGATTAACGTGGATAGTGTCTAATACCTATTCGTATGGATGCATTAGGAGGTAAATACCCATAATCGCTAAGCTGGGCAAGCACGCTGGGACTTATTCGCGTTAACTTATGTTGAATATTATACTGACGTTTCGGGCATGACGTTATACCCGTAGTTGCAGACAGACTTAGTTTGTCGAGGGTGACGTTATGCCCGAAACGTCAGGATAATACTTAAAGTAAGTTTCCGGGATTGTCGTTCAATAAACATAGGTACGTCTTCTTAAATATTGCTGATTTTGTATAAGAATTACAAACACAACACAAATGTAGCCTTCCTTGTCTCCTCCAACTAGCTTGTTGTGACTATTACAGTTATTATCAGTCTCAAGGTTGAGACGCTACTTGGACGTTGTATGAATGACATTGTGTGGTGCCTAGTAATTTAAGGTACAAAATGATGTCAACGTCAAAATGAGAATATCTGCTTGAAAATATTTTATCTTTATTAATTTTATTGTGGTCCTAAACGTTGTCATAAAAGTCTCAAAATAAGTCTTATGCGCATCGCAAGTCATTCAAGGACAAAGCTTACCGAAAATGTAATAGGTATTGTTTTGCTATTATTCACGTAACTTTGTATTGCTTCAGTTACATTCATGACTAAAACTATTACAACATAATTCACATATTTTTTAAGAATGTTAGTGTAATACGCATACATAAAACCATTTTTTTGTGCTATGATCTGTGGTACTAACTTTATCAGTTTTTCTTCTAATTTACGCTCGTGTCTATTATGTCTTTCGCCTGTTCTATTTCGAGATGATTGCAACAGACAGCGTTACTATGTGATTGAATTAGATTAGAGGAAATTTCGGTCAAAGTCCAGACAGTAGGTAATATACAAATAAATATGAGGACAATCGTACGTATAATATGGAACATGATTCGACAGCTTATGCAAAAACTTGATTTCAAGGATTATTGTGTACTTGAGAAAAAATAAACTATTATTAGTGGGAAAAACCTTTTGTACACAGGTAGGTACTTAGGTACACAGTGCATTGTTGAAAACAAAAATATTCAAAATTATTATTTACCTATATAATACAGTTAGGGACCAACTAAAGTCTAAGACCGAAAACACTAATTTCATAGGTAATGACTCAATATGTTAGATATATACACTTAAATACATAGAAAACATGAAACAGATATTTGTGATAAAAATATCTGTTTAAATAAAAATAAATGCCCTCGGGATTCGAACCCGGAAACTCCAGCTTCATACTCCATTCCAATTAGGCTAGGGAGGCTGACATGAATGTAGGAAGTAGGTAATGTACGTAATGACATGAATTCGGGATTAATATTGAATATACCATTCATTGAAATGATACATATATAAAAACCTTTACTCACGGCTGTATCCTATTGGGGTAACTAGGCAGAGACGAAGACGAGAACGCCAAATGGTACGATCCTTGCATACGTTTGCGATTCACTAACATCTATAATGTTTATTTCATCAATTTCATCATGCAATGCTCGTTGGTTACGGGTATCCACACTATCTATTGGGGATCTGATTCGGGCGTTTATTTATGATTTCAGATATTTGGTCTAAATATCCTCGCCTAGGTCACCTTGATCCTACCCTTTCATTAATCTCCACAGCATAATAATATATCTTCATTCTCTCAATTGAAATTATATCTAGTTATTATAAATATCGATTACATTTGAAGGAACTACATAATGAATTATTTGTTTGGAATTGGGTTTCGCTATTTAATTACACTAACGTTAGATACGAAATGATATCTAATTATTAATAAAATATTGTTGACAGCTCATCCAAACGTCAAAGTGTTTATATCTCATGGCGGACTGATCGGGACACAAGAGGCAGTTTTCCACGGGGTTCCTATCATTGGAGTACCCATATATGCCGACCAATACAACAATCTCCTGCAAGCACAGGACGCAGGAATGGGCAAAATCCTACAATACCACGACATCAATGAAGAAAACTTGGAATCAGCTCTGCGTACTGTTCTTGAAGATGACACTTACAGGATCAAGGCAAAGGAAATGTCAGTTAGGTTCCAAGACAGGCCTTTCACAGCTTTAGAGACGGCCATGTTTTGGATTGAGTACGTAATAAGGAACAAGGGAGCAGATTTCATGAAAAATCCAGCTCGTAATCTAAGCTGGATTGAATATCACATGCTAGATGTCTTGGCTTTCTTTTTGGCAATTATTGCGGCATTTGTTTTTGTTATTGTAAAGCTTGTAAAATATTTTATAACGAAAGAAACTGTCGTCAAAAAGAAATCTAAGCGCAATTAAGATATGTAATTATAATTATACTCTTGTTAGTATTGACTGTTCTATGTTTAAGAATAAGTTCAACCTACAATATCAACGCAAATTCGATCGATTTACATCAATGGTCTATAAAAAAATCTGACGATGTATAAAAATGGCAACTTAAAGAAAACGCCTGAGTATTAAAAAGCCAATGCACAATGGTTCAAATAGTTTAAATAAAATGACTACAATGATTGTATAAAAATTGTCTACCTACACTCACAGAATGGACGAAAGTCCCAACACCTTTTTATTCTGTCTATCATAAGTGTGGGCATTTTTATACTTTGTCAAAATTTTATTTTGCCGCAATTATGCAAGTCATTTTTATACATCGTGATATTTCCTTGTAGTAATATAGTGACGCATACATCACTCGATCTTGGAAAAATGGACAGTCTGTGCAGAAATTGAAGGCATTTGGCACCAAAACTCTAAACTATACACTTCTCACAAATTTAAAATGCCGTTAATATTAGTTTGTCATTTATTATGCCAACCTCCGTAACGTAGATGGTATAGTGCCCTGCTTACGAAGCTGGAGGTTCCGGATTCGCATACCGGCGAGGGCATTATTTGTGTATCTATTTGTTAAAATTATGTGTGGCTTGATTGGCTTGGTTGGCTTGGTTGTGTGTATTTAAGTATCTATATGTCGATTCGTTATGTTCAAAGATATTTATTTATTATACTATTACATTATACTATACTCTGACATTTGTGTTTGTAAAGGTGGATTTAGACCAAAACGAGCAAATGCTCATTCTATCCCCCACTCTACGAAATTCGTTCGTTACACAAAACGTGATTCGTCGAAATTCGTTGATTTCGTAGAGTGGAGGATAGAATGAGCATTCGCTCGTTTGGTCTAAATCCACCTTAAGAAATAAACAAATAGGTACAGAGTTATTTTAAACTTCACGAATGGGAATCTAGTTAACCCTTTTAAAGCCAAGAACCACTAAAGTAGCCGTATGTGGTCATGCCTACCACGCCAGTAACCACTACACGGTCATCGAGTATGCTGTCAAAGTAACTGTCTTGCTGACAGATAAGGTTTATTTTCGTTGTTCTTTAGTACGGTTATTGATAGGCGTTTAAAAGGTTAAACATAAATAAATGTTTTTAATAAACAAAAAAAAAACATGTAGTTATTTTTTCCCACCAAACGTAGTTTTATTTAGTATCGGAATTGCAAGAACCAGCATTGCAAGGAATACGTAATTCTGAGCTATCTTAACGGCTATGAAACGTACCCAATGAAATTGTGAAAAGTATTGCGCAGTAATGTATTGCGAAACCTCATTAAATTTGACAAATGCAATAATTAGACAGAAACTGAGAGTTGTGACAAACCTACTTGTTGTACGTAAATAATTCAGAATTTTTCAACAATTCGAATGAATATTTATTTGCCAGTACTTTCACTAATACTCCTAACATTTTAGTTATTAAGAATATGATACTTACGCGGTGGTTTGAACAGAAAAATTAAAACTATAAATGTTAGATATCATATACTCGTATCTACCAAAGAAAAAAGACCAAGAGCAGCAACGTTTGAGGTGGGTATAGAACCCACGTACTTACTACATAGTACATTACTAGCTACGAATAAATAAAACATGGAAGCCGCACGCCATATTAAATTGCCTTTCAAAAACGGTCCTGAATTTTAGTTGACTAGTGTCACCCCCTCTTCAATGCGTCACGGTAATGAATTTCAATGTCAACCTATAAAAACTTAAACCACCATTTAAAAATAGTTGGGATTGGTCCATCAAAGTTCTGATTGGCTATATTCTATAAGCATTTGTCAAAGATGTTGCGTCGACATAATACGATATGCGCGATGTTAAGAAAAGCGCTATGTCTTGCCCATCTTGGCACAATTGAACAATTGTTTTTGGGGGCATTTTTGAGCTGGCGTTAGACGTCCATGTTATTTATGGTCGCAGATTACTAGCTTTCGCGGCTGATGTCCGTACCGCTCGGGCACTCGGTCTTTTAAAAATTGAAATTTTGGACGCAAAAGCCCTTCACCAAGCGCTGACTGGTTGAGTCCACTGCTTATAATTAGTCAAACATTGGGACAAAACGTCGGCGTTTGCACAGTGCAAGGCACCTTTGTCCAAGTGCTGGCTGCATCAGAGTTATGAATTCCAAATGTGCAGGCCTTGAAACGCGCCCTTTGCAGAGTAGGCGCATTGTTTACAGTGCGTGTTTACCTTGATGTCTGGTTGATGTTAACAGTGCAGCAGTTTAAACGATATACGTGACGAGTTGCTTAGCCCTCTCATACATAAAACAGAAAAAACTTTTCCCATTTGAACCCTAATAGCAGTGAATGGTGTTGAACAATTTCCATCTAGCCATGAATATAATTATGGCTTCGTATACACTATAGTTTTTAGTCAATATTTATGGATTTAATAGATATCTAAAGTTAATATGAAGTATAGTTTTATCTATAGTTTAGCGAGATTACTCGTAACCGTCAGCTATTATGAATATCATACAATATTTCTCTGGCTTTTAATACAATTTATGTATGATGGGTACTAATGTTATACACTTTTAGCTGACAAGTATCAATAATGGACACTGTAACAACATCAGTTATAAGGATTTACTGTTAAAGTTACCGTCACCAAGCAAAGGCATAATTCTCAGTTTTTTTTTTAATTGACTGAATGTAGTGAACATTAACCGGTCTTTGTCTAGTTTTGATTTCTAAAATGTAATCAACGAAACTCGTATATACTTTATAGGTACTAACAAAACAGAGCTCCCGTTAAAGTAATAAACGGTAAGATTAAAATAACACTACCCTCAAAATTGTGCAGCGCTTTGGCGACATGTACTATTTTGAGCTTGTTGCCTACCTCATTAAGAGTTTGCAATTAAAACTTGGGAATCGGGCCGCGCGAACACTCGGCGAGAATCGTCCAAACGACTGCGCCAATTTCCTCAGTTTTCGGCAATCAGCAACCAGACGGATAATCTTTCATTAGGGAATGGATTATTTTATCGTTTTCAGATTTAAATGATATTAATAAGGGCTTTGTTTTTCGAGAACTTCTGTATTTACTAATGTTTATTTGTGGCAGTAGGTACTAATTTAATAAAAAAATACTATTCAGTCGCCCGGCTTAGCTTTTAAAAGATAATAATATCATAATAGGTACAATACACGGATACGGATTTCCGATATACGCTATTAGTATATGATAATAAACGCTAATAACGAAGATGCGGTTATATTTTATTCAAGCGATGCTTTTCCTAATTAACATTCTCCGATATGTTTACCTACATTAATTCATGCCATTTCAATCTTTTATATTACAGTGTCCATGCAATATGCATCGATCGTAACGAAATTACTGAAACCAATCTCAGAACAGCACTGATTACGAAACTTTGCAGTCCGCAGCGTATACGCTGTGAAAACGAACAAAACTGTTATCAAAGTAGACTTTTATGTAACCTAGTGGTATGAGAAAAAACGTATCAACCAAGTTTGTAGTTCAACAAAAATACTGCGTTTCTGTATTAGAGTTTGTATGCTATTCCTAGATTTGTAATGGACGCTACGTTTTGCAGCAACTAGGATTGTGTCATACAACATAAATAAGCAGACGGCCGTCGGCAGAATTTTTTGCTTTCAACGGTGTACGGATAAAATCATATTTAGAACGCGTAGGTATTATGCTATACCCAATACCTAGTTCTATGACAAACTCGGTTTAAATAATGAAATGATTACGCGACAAGCAGAGAACGTATTTTTTAAGCTGATGCCATCGATTTGACGTCACGCTGCATATAGGGTGATTTTTAATAATTTGTTATTGTTAATCGTTAGTCATCGTTAACACTTCTAGCGACTTAGTGTTGGAAAAAACTCGAGTCGTTTGAGTCCTTCCAAGGCTCGACTCAGTTTTAAGGACATTGTCATGTAGTAAAAACTTGAGTTATTTTACAATGTTACAAAGACTCGAGTTCTAAAAAGACTCGCTAGATTTGTGTTTTGAAATTAAGGCTTTTCTATATATAGCTTGAATAAGAAATAGATACAACATTGTGATAAAACCCACCTAGGGTTTTTATTATATTGAATTCAAATAAAAATTGAACAAAAATAAGATTCTTATTTATATGCTTATTTTGAACATTGAACATGTTTCAATATTTGGCATTATATCGTTTCATATTTTTAAACAGACATTAAAATAAATCAGTCTACATATTAGGATTCGAGCTTTATATGCAGGACTCAGTAGTCAGTAAACCTTAAAGAAGGGCTCGAATCTCGACTTAAAATACTCGGTTATCTTTTAAGCTCGATAGTCCCGTAAAAATGAGAAGAGTCCTAAACTGGGACTTAAAGAACTCGAGTCTTTACCAACACTATCTAGCGTAGGTACAATTTAATATTATAGTTACATATTTATGTCGTTTCTTAGGTAATTTAATTAGCACCTACCAATTCCATTACTTACTCGTACAATCAGCCAAAAACTTTGTTACAATGAAATAAAGTCGCAGAGGGATAGGTAGGTCATCGTTTAACGTATCTGAAACAATAAATATGTATTTATAGGCATAATTACTTATATCAGGAAAAGTATGCAAAGAGAGCTAATAGTAATCAAACGGTACACTGTTATGTAGTACTCCCTACAACAAACTAAATTTATTCCAGTTTAAACAAAATATGATATTGAGGGCGACAGAAGTCGACACTTAAACTTTGAATGGTGTCTTTGCTGGTTTGATTAATTAGTACCTTGAAATAGCAGCATCATTTATTTTTAACTTTGAAACTATCTTAGTATTTTCTCATACATATTAGGTTCCTACCTACTGGCCACAAAATATAAAATTTAATAATAGTTATTAGTTCATTACTATGTAAAACAAGTCTACCATTCTACAATTCAAATGTAAATGTTTTATGTAGATTGTTACTTAGCAAAGACATTACTTAAGAAATAGGACAACGAAATACTTTATTTGACTAGTCTTTTTGTAGCTCCTCTGAATTCGCAGAATAAATGTAATCAAACGCCTAGCTTAAATTGTTAGCCAATTTTTTTCACATCGTGTTTGCAGCCGGCAAAATAGTTGAAGTTTTTATTCACCTCGATGGTGCAAAACAAGCGTACTGCCTACCCGATGAACTGTATGTATGTATCATTACATTTTTGTTCTCAATCCACATAGCTGGTAAATATTGGAACTTTATTTTCCCCTCACTAGCTCGTAAAGTGCTCGTTTATCCTTTAATACGAACGTGTAAAAACGCATATTATTCACTTGTGTGGCAAAGTAATGACCTTGGTTTTGGAATAACAAAACGTAAAATGCTCATGGAAATTGTTCCATATTAATGATAATTAAATAATTTGTTTGAGAATTTAGTGTAAAATACAAACCTTTATATAATATGATGATTTTAACATATAAATCCTAAAATTCCATAAGTAACAATTGTTTTAGTGAATGATGATAAGATGACTAGATGCAATCACAAAACGCAGAAAATGTCAACGTCAACATTGCCAAAGAATATTATAGGTTATAATCTTTATTTACCGACTCGAACACGCATAAAAATAGTAAACTAAACAACTTTCAGGGTGTTCTGTTATAATTTTGTAATAGTTATTTGTTATACAAGGGTGCAAAGTTGTATTTTACCCGCGAGTATGAAATTGAAACACGAGCAAGCGAAAGGATTCTATAGTTGAAAAAAAATCTTGCATTAAATACATGATGCATTTGGAAAATTATTATCACTAACCCGATGATGATTGTAACGGCTACTCGGCAGGATGTGGATGTCTTGGCAATCAACGAAACTTGGTTAAGGGCGGGTGAGGAGTCGCGGGCGCCGTCACTCCCGGGGTACAGATTCCGTCACATTCCCAGACCGCAGGGTGCGCGTTCTCGCGGAGGAGGTGTCGGTTTTTATATTAAGTGCAATATCTGTGCTCGCACCTGGCGTCACCCTGTTGACCCGCTACATAAACTAGTAGAGCAGATGTGGATCACATTGACTCTCAACGGAAAGAAATTGGTAATTGGATCAGTCTACCGGCCGCCCTGGATGGACCTGCAATTATTTTTAGATGCTATAACAGATTCAGTTAGTTCCTTTCCCAGTTATGATAATTTGGTCGTGCTGGGTGATATAAACTTAAACTTACTAAATCATAATGATGCAAATATCACTAAATTTAATTTCTTTTTAACCAGTTTTGGATTAACTCAGTTAGTGTCGCAGCCTACGCATTTTACTCATACTAGTGAGACACTGATTGATGTGATATGCTCTGATATGCGTGCAAGGAGCACATCAGTAGAGCACGTGGGCACCCTGTATGGACACTGCCTCGTTGTATGTAATTTCAACATAAAACGTGAAAAACCTAGGCCTTACCGCGTTTCTTATAGGCCACTCAAAAATATATGTATCGAGAGGCTGGATGTGGACTTGCATAGCGTGAGGTGGGACCTGATGTCTAATTGTGAAGATGTCAACGACATGGTAAATTATTTCAACCAGCAGGTACTTCACATATTTGATCTGCATGCACCCGTCGTGAATTCTTTAATTAGAGCGAACACATACCCCTGGATTACCGACACAGTCAAACACATGAAGCGATTACGTGACAGAGCAGCGGCAGACTTTCATAGAAATCGGTCTGATATCAAAGAAAAGTATTATAAAGATCTAAAGTCCATTGTAAATAAAGCGCTATATTTTGAAAAAATTGCCTATTTTAAACAGAATATTAACAACAAAATATATGATCCTAAGACACTCTGGAAAAATCTAAAATCAACACTATTACCTAAAAAGAGCACAGAATTACCTACAACATTCAATAATCCCTCTAT
>JALPQI010014988.1:0-23253 GCA_025490895.1 Thaumatotibia leucotreta | reverse complement strand
ACCTATTACTTATCTTCATCAGTAACAAATAATAGTATTTTATGTGACTGGTTCATAATGAGAGGCATTAATACACGAGTGTTGTTTTATGAAACGAGCCGAAGGCGAGTTTCATAATAGGATAACACGAGTGTTTTAATGCCTAATTATGAACAGTTGCATACATAACTTTATCTACATGCATATAATAAGTTTTCTACAATATGTTTATTTTTGTGGCAGCAAATTATTGGTCACGGTTGTAGCGGCGTCCCGGATTTCTGGTGGTGTTTCACACATTTCAACATCACTGTCTTCGTCGTCATACATAATTTTTCAGTGTAAATATTTCACAACGAACTCGATAATATTTAACTTTCAAGTCAACAGTCCAAAAAAGTTGGATGTTTGAAACCACAGAGCACGGACCTCTTTAGTGTGTAATCTATAGGCGCCCTAAGAGTTTCAACCTCCTTGTTTGAAACAAT
Organism: Thaumatotibia leucotreta; assembly: GCA_025490895.1. Lineage (NCBI taxonomy): Eukaryota > Metazoa > Arthropoda > Insecta > Lepidoptera > Tortricidae > Thaumatotibia > Thaumatotibia leucotreta. The sequence goes on along the minus strand of JALPQI010014988.1, from coordinate 22,786 downwards.
TCAAACAAAGAAATGACTGAACTGACATTAGTTTTTTTTTATTCATAAACCAGAGTCGATATCGATTCTCAAATCGATTCTCAGTATTCGAGATTTAGAAGAATGTATGGAATATGAATTTTAATGTGAATGAAATTACAAATCGATTAATTCGATAATCGAAGTTAAAGTGTGTTTTTTCTTTTTAACAGAATGTTCGAAATTTAATTGTGATTAAGATATCGGTTGCCGATATCGTAAAGTAAAAATTATGATACAACCACAGATACAGATTTCTTAAAGTAGGCTATTTGCTTACCGCCGCTAAACATATTGTAGACAACTTATGATATGGATGTAGATAAAAATATATAGGTAGTTCTGTTATGTATGTAGTAAATGTTGTATGATTAAAATATCGAGAATGAAGATTTAATTTATGGGTCAAGAACTACATTATTCTAAAATTCACCTTTCCTGTGCCTGTAGCTGTATAAACTTATCAAAAAGGAGAAGCGTTTCGAATGTGTAATATCCTTAACTTTAAAATATCCACAGGAAAGATGCAAACTAATTTCTTTGTATGACTCTTATGTAGATATTATGTATGTAATAGTTAATTTCCTGTCATTACAAGAAAACATCAGGTATCACAGCAGTAATGTTATGAGACAGCTCCCTCGAGGGAAATGTTCTGCATCGTTACCGCCGGCTTCCAAACAAAACATCGTAAAAAGACGCAATTAAAATTAAATAATCTGCATACGTTCCCTGTTTATCTGATCTCAGATTTCACAAAATAAAACGAGAATCTACTCTGAGCTTAAAACAAGGCACTCGGCTGAATTTTTCATAGCATAATTGCTAATTTGCCTCATCTCCCTTTTTATATCCCGTTTGTGTACAAAATTCTCCTGTTTCCTATTGTTAAAATTTCTGGATTATCTTCCTTTACCTGATGAATTATTACTTTTTTGCTTCCTTCCTCCTCACTCGAATCTGCTCTAATTATTTCCCCTTCAGTTGATAAACAAAGGGACTTCTGAAATGTTATTTGTTATTAATTTAATGCATGGAATAAGATTTTTAGTTATAGTGTTTGTGTGATTTTTATCTTGTCTGTCGTTTCGTTTTTTTACAATTGTAGTGAAAATATTATTAGCCGCCTTAGTGCCGCCCTAAAAGCCCATTCTATCATGATAGATAGTTACTATACTTAATATACTTATGTTCTGTATGTGAACATGTATACAGATTACAATTTTACTGTATTTTCGTTACGTTAGTTACTGTGATATTTTCTGGATATATTGCTCACATACATATAAAACCATGACTTTGTCACGTGGTCCCATGGTCTTTGCGACAAACGCCGTATAACCGACACTGATGTATCACTTATCCCTCAAATGTCCCCTCCAGGGCCTCCGTAAACCGAAGCCAACATCTTCACAATTACTTGCCCTTACATTCACACTCAATATTGCTTTGAGCACAATAGAAAGTATGTAGACGTAAGGAGGGTTTGCTGGAACTGACAGTGTTGTATTAAGCAAACCATGAAACCAAATTTTTAACTTTCGTAAAATGTTGATAGGTATACTAATTGTTATCAAAAGATGATTTATTAATTCTTACTGATATCATTTCAGCAGGCATGTCGTGCTGCAAACATGGATGGCTCAATCCTGAAATTTCAAGAATTGTTAATTGATACAAATAATTTCACTTAAACGTTGGTTTAGGGATATGCTATGCACTTTTATAAGTAAACAGTAGCGATACCTATATTTAGACAAGTACTAAACTAAACAATAAACAAAGTCGCAATCTAAGTGTTTTTGGAAAAACAGCTAATTACTAGTATCTTCAAATAAGTCATTTCCATTTTTATAGTTCTTTGCCAAGAATATAATAGGGAACCCTTAGCGAACCCCGATTTATCGCGTGTTGATTCAATCATAGATTCCTTTTTAAAGTTTGATGTTTGGTAACCAATTCCGGATTATGATGACAGGTTCAATTTATTCCTACTTTATTGATAGGATAAGCTTTTGCGTTTTAATAATAAATGTTTTCTGAAAAATCTTTTTGTTATTATTGTAAACGTAATTTTTTACCTTTAGATTTTAGGATATTGTAGTGTATATTCTGATGGGTAGTAATATTCTCATATCCGAGAATAAATATAGGTAAATAAAGTACCTATCATTAGATAACGAGATAATCTTACACAAATAAGTTTTATTGCGGCTTGTGTTCTAGGTACCGACTATGACCAAGAAACAAATATTTGTATTTGAATGTAAGACTTGAAAAAAATATTATTCGAAATATGTATATCAATTAGAATATTTTTTTCTATGTAAGCACTAGGAAACAGTAAATACTATATTCCTTTGATTTGACTGGTCGAGACGAAACAATTGCGGCTAGTCATCCAAGCGTACCGTAATTTAGTAGAAAGCTATCAAAGGAAGCTGGAACTGGTAAGCGCGGTTTTGTCGTTGACTCCAGCTTAATGTATTCCGGAGTATTGTTCGCGACAGACAGACAGATTACTATTGCGCTGAATATCAAATTGCTAAGGAAATAGAGCTTGGAAAGGATTGTCGATGAAGAATAGAGGATAGGTAAATTATCATAAAGTAGTTATTTTTATTTAATTAACTTAAAATTGTAGATATTTAAATATACCCATTGATGTAAATCACGTTCACGCGAGCTATTTTAAGGCTATTTAGATTGCCAGGTATTGGGAAGCAGCGTAGGGGAATTTCTTAAATAAGTTTAATTTCAGAAGTAGTAGTTTTAAGTAGTAATAGTAGTATATAGTAACCTAACCTAAGTGCATGTTTAAAAAAAAATAGACTCTTCAGAAACTTCCATAAACCTCCTATTCCGAGTCCCAAAACCTTGCAGGCGACCGGTATGCACAATTTTTTGGGCTACCTTGTATACCTAACTACCTACTTGTACATTTGTACAACACTTTCTAAGAACATAATTATTATAATTAGTACTGTCGACGAAAGCATTTATTTAAGTTTTTGCTATTGACTGTAGTTACTCGATTTCAAAAGCTGAGCAGGATAGCAATTTAATGCCTCTAAGTACCTATAACTCCTTTCACTACTTAACTATTTCCCTCAAAATATTAGGCGAACCCTCTTAAATAAGCTTCCATCTCAAGTTTAGTAATGCGATGCTATTCCTCGATTACAATGTGAGAATTAATAGCGCCATCGACAACTTACCTCTTACTCAAATTGCAAACCCTACAATATGGTCAAAGGACAAATGTCTCAGTCTGAGAGATGGTAAATAATTAATTTGACTAATGGAACAGTTTGTTCGTAACGTTTTGATATTTGTCACAATGCTGGCTGAAGGAGGAATTGATGGGCACCGAGAATAGTGCTCGCTAAAAGGTTGTAGATTGAAATCGATTAGGAACCCAAAATAATTTGTATCGAAGATGAATTTTGAGCGCGTAACTAGGTTTAAGTTAATTATTTATTTATTTATCTTATTCTGGCGTTTGCGCATTGGTATTAGACAGTAAATGAGAATATTATTTATAAAGGTAAATGTTGTTAGGGACTATTGCTAATTGGTAAATATTAAATTCGCGTAATGTTAACTATAGAATATAGTTATCGAACTTATTTTTAAGAAGCGTTGTCTCACTTTTAAAAAATGATATATTTTGTGACACTTTGCTTCTTATTAACTGTTGGAAGGTGACGCTTTGGCCCCTTTTAGTTTATTTGATTGACGCTGTAACGATGTAAACATCTCATTGAATTGTGCAATAAATGTGAAATTCACTCTAAAATCACTTCAATAAATCGGCTCCGGCCGTTGACGTACAAACGACCCGTTTTGAATTTCACAAACATTAGGATCGGGTACCGAAGCTTTTAGATATGGTTCGCTTGTTGCAGACACACGGATCTAAATATCGAAAAACATTAACATATCGCGAACCCAGAATACGTCATAAATTAGATAGTGAGTAAGATTTTCCAATAATTTAATAGAGCTAAATAAACTTTAGACGACGATGTGGGTGATGGACTGATGGATAACACTTGGGCATCTATCTGCCAAATAAAACATTACATTTTCGGTAATTTTTTATCAGACTTGAAATACATTTCGTGATACCATACTGCAGTAGTATTTTTATAGGTACTAAGACGGCGGCAAACAGGTTTATTTATACGGCTCACGACGGCTTGGCATGGTAAGCTATTTATTGTAATCTATGACCGCTTCGGAGGCACTATATGTGAGCGTTATAGTAAACACTTCCCACTTTATCGCTTGCCATAAAGGCATTTAATTCGTATAAAAATACAAGCCAATATCATCGGTATGACAAAAGACAAAGTGGGACATGTACATATATTTTATTGGTTTTATATAATAAGATCTCTATTTACACATAATAAATCCGCACATACTTATTATTTGTTAATAACATCCCAAAGTAGCAAGAGTGCTAGAAAACTAAATATGAAATTATAGATAAAATATAATGAAAACAGTTTTATTTTAAGATCTACTTGACCGTGTGTATCGAACGTCTTGTTCTATCAAGAAACATCTTAGGGCACGCTACCATAACAATAAACCGGCAGAAAGGGACTGCCAGCATTTACATACGTATTGCCAAGTCCCAACTTCACTACTTGACAGCCGAGTATTGTTTCAAGTTGATGAATAACGGTAATCTTATGGGTAAGTTTTGGATATTGGTATGATAGATTTATGGGATACGTGGGTTACTGTTAAGTGCTTAGTCCTTCAATTATTGATATGGATATTACGGTTTCGAGTTCATGCGATAAATTCTATTGTGGTCGCGGTTGTACCTACCTAAGACTGTTTTGATTACTTGCCATTACCATAATATGATGATTGAAAAGTATAAGCCCTTTTGTGAATGAATTGTTATTGAATAATTTGATTTCTTTTGAAATATTGTATTTCTATTTGTCATGAAAATCTTAGTGGAATGAATTCAGCAAGAATTGATACGCGCGTGTCTCAATTATATTCCAAAATTCAATTTATTCGAATACATCATCGAATTATCTTGTTCGTTCCGTTGCGTCATCGGAAGTGATGCGGTGCGTCGCGTGCGTCATATCCATCAAATTTGAAAATGTCGAATAGAAAAAGATCGAATCAAACTAATGTGCCAAGTAGCATTATATCATTTTAGTCTTGACATATTCATTTTAGAGCTTGCGATTCATCAAAGTTTTGTGTGGTCAATTGTATCTGAAGTTCCAGATAAACGTGAATTTTATTTATTAAATACCAATGTATATTACGATATTTAGGGATAATGTGCAATCGATTTCTCTGTCAGTTTAATAAAAAATATTAACCATGGAATTGTTTGGTACCACACACACATTTAGATTTTAGATTTAGATTCATTTCACAGTAACACGAGTTCCAATTAAATGAAATCAAATTTTGATCAATGTATCAAAATCCTGGCTTCAAACGTTACAAGAAATATTACATGCTAGAATAGACAGTTGGTATTGTATTTTAAATAACCAATATACCTACGCATTAAACTCCAGTAAGTACAACAAGATAATTATTATGTTTAGTAAAAAAATCCTGTACACAACCAAAAGTTTTATTAAGATTACCTACGATGTTTGGAACTTCGCTGAGTAAAACAGAACAAGACCACATGACTGCATACCTTTTACTAAATTATGGTACCTGTCGTATGTTGGACACCTTAGTGACCAATAAATATCATTCGACCTTCCCTTCTACTATTGATTTATTGTAGATACAATTGTAACAAAAAATCCTTACTGTAACTTGTATTGGTTTGGTCTTGAGTTTAGGTAGTTTTTGTTAAACATTAAAACCCAACCAAATTATTTATGCAGTGAAAATTAGTTATTGATATACAGAGAGTTTTGAAGTGTCACTGACCGTTATTTGATAAAATATTGATGATGGGCAGCAGCGTCATCATAGTAGACACATTACTGCAATCGTCAATCCGCTTGCCCAGCGTAGCGATCATGGGCATTTACCTCCTAATGCGTCTTTACGCATAGTTAATAGGAGAGGCCAACGTCCAGCAGTGGACTATCACAGGCTGATGATGTGATGATGTGATACAGAGAGAAGTAATAAAAATGACATATAAACAATTTTAACAAGGACGTGTACAAGATATTCCCGTGTCATCTGCACTAGGCTGTGACTGTCTCGCGGGGAGGCTCTTCGAGATTGCCAGATAGGTATTCTAGTAGTAGCTAACTTATTATTTTAATATGAGCCTTTTCCATTTTTAATTTAACTTGAACAATACCATTGTTAAACTCCAAGCGTCACAACAGACACAAGCTTAGCGAGTCGCGAATCTGAACGCGGATCAAGGGCTTTGCCGCGTTTACACTAATTGCGATGCGATGCGTCGAAGCCGGATCCCAACTACTTACTCCACCAAGCTCCTAACTTGTAGAACAATGATATATCAAAGTCAACTTTCTGATGAACATAATAAAGTATAAATCAGATAATGCTGGAAAAAAGATAAGATAATGTTAAAGTTACTAGTTAGATTTGCATCCGCGAGATAAGTCCTTCAAGGGGATGTAATTGAGGAATTGTAACGTCATTAGACGATTTGGTTTGTTTCCGAAACTAATGAGGACAAATATATATGTAAATGTAATAGTATGATGGAGAAGGTATTGTGTTGTCAATCAATGATAAATTAGTCAGATGATATTGGGTACAAATCGCTTCTTACCGTAAGTGGCAGGTATTGTATCATTAAGCAGACAATATACACATACCATATTTAACAAATTTGCGATATTAATTAACGCCTATAAAAGTATTTGGAACGATATTTAAGATTTGGCGCTACTACTATTATAACTACATATTTATATGCGTAAACAAATAAATAAGTACCATAACCGTAACAAAAACCATTTCAGCAGCTAAACTATTTCAATTAATGAACTTTCTTACCGACCACTCCGAAGTAATTAAAGTAAACCCTACCACATATCCACTAGCCAACTCCTTTCACTTATCATCCCGTGACACATTCTCTATTTGTCCACTCCTAAATAATCCCGGGGGAAGAAAAACATCCAATTGGGCCAGCATCACGTAGCGGGCGTTTAACTTTCCTATCGTCCTGTCCGGGAATTAGTCGGGACATTGATCGATGGCCGACTGACCCGCGACGACTAATAGACCGTGTTTTAGGGTATGGAGTGCTCCTAGTTCCGTTAACCAATTGTTTTTCTATTTTCCGAAACCTTATAACTTTATTGCCATTACTTAGGCCACGGGGGTCTTATTTTGTAGTTTAATTAAATTCTTTAAAATCACTAGTTCTTTAATTAACATTTTTAAAAATTATTTCTTAGTACGTAAAATAGTTTTTACGCGTATGTAATCAAAACATGTATAATTTTTTACTGTTTTATTTACACCTACTTCTATTTAAATACTAAACACTATTATAAGAGCAGAAATGACCAAAATTCACAATTCAGTAGATAAGCGAAGAACATTATTTTCCCATGGAACTAATTATAAAACCCTGTACCCTAAATTATATTTTAATGCGGACAATCTTGCTAACTTCACGTTCCCATGTCTCTCTGTAAAATTTATATTTATTTCCATATTATAGTTGTGATTCAATCCGTGATCAATTGGGTGTTACAGAAACCATTAAACAATGCTAAACAGTAGCGTTGACATCACGCCCTGGAGTTTACATTTCAATTTGATTTAAATCTTCTGTATTGCTAGCAATAATAACATCTACTTAAGCACTTTTAGAGTTCAAATTTCAAATGCACTTTGTTAAATTTTTTCTTTGTCAAAATCTACTAGACACGCGCCTTCACACATGAGTGGATTATAGTCGTTTGTCATGTTTAAAAGTGTTTGGATGTAATTATTTGCTAATGTTTGCAGCGTGAGAAAATTGTTTAGATTCGTTTCATTCTACTCCACCGACAGTTCGAGTTTTCGATAGCACTCCAAATGTTTATTGCTAAGGTGCAATGCATATGCATAAATGATGTAGTTACTTATTTTTGAAACAAGTTTAGCTATGAATGAATGCATATTGAAACAGTCGTCGGTGGGTCGAACTTTATAATATCGTCTTCGTAATCTTCATATTCTTTTGTAATATAAAGGAACGTAGAAACAAAAAGCAAAAATAGATACTGCAGTCTAAAAAAAACAGACACCAGTCTTGGCGAGATAGTGCCATATTTTTAATTTTTCAATTATTTTTGATTAGGCTCAAGCAAAGTGTGTAGAAAGATGCTTTAGCAAAGTGTGAAGAAGAATGGAACTTCGTTCTTAATAATGAAATACTTGTTCCTATTTATTTTTTAATGTATATAACTATGATAATGATGAAATGTTAGTTAATAATCAAAATCGTGTTTTGGATATATCACCAAGTATCATATTAAATCACCTCGCATTCCATAAATCCCTACCTACGTAAATTTCGTGACTTCCTAAACAAAAGCATTTTGTCGAAACCAAATAGTTGTCACCCAGGATGCGGACAGCTTAAATCAAAGGCCTCTATTCCTGCCACATACCTCCGTCTAATTGGATTACCTACAATATTAGCTCAATATCCTGTGGACAGCGTCCTCGCACATTCGAGAAAAGGGAAGATGGTCCACTCGTCGTGACAAAGTTTGTATTGATGAAAGTACCTAACTTTATACTTATAGTTACTCGTATATAAGGTCCTAATTTATTAGTTGCAGATATTTTAACACATGATACTTTACATTAAAATAATTAACTTTAAATATAAATTAAGAAATCTTTTCATGTAATTTTTTTGATTACATTTTTCTAACAAAATAATTAATTATAATTTCGTCTAAAAAAAATCATCATATGCATTATCACATGTCACAATAACACTGTCTTGTCATTTCATCAAATGACACAATCCACAGGAAAATAACATGACATTGACGATCAAGTATTTAATTTATCGACGTGAAGTGGCCAGTTCCAGTTAAGTGGTACGTAAAAGAGGTACTAGAATCTGTTCAATGAGTTTTTATTTAATAATCACATAAACAGGGTGTTTTTACGTAGCAAATTTGTTTTTCAGTTTTCTCCAAAAAAACATCATAAAAGCTATAGTATTTCACGGTTTAATATACTCCAGAGACCGAGTACTATCAGCTGTAAAAATATCTGCATCTAATAAATTAGGACCTTATATACTTAGTATAATCATACAAACTGCGATAGGCTGAAAATTCTTTGATTACATTTGAAAAACGATACAATGAACTGATTACGAAATAAAAATCGACAGCCGTGCGTGTTCCTTAAGGTGCGTTTAAACTAAAAAAGCATTCGCGTTCTAGCGCCCGTTCTACGAAATCAACCAATCACGTTTTGTGTACCGATCGAATTTCGTAGAGTGGGAGGTTAGAACAGCGAATGCTCTTTTAGTTTGAACGCACCTTTAGATGACTAGGCAACTGATATCAAACGTAATTTTGAAATGATCATATATTTATATGGCTTCATTTTATATATTATTTTGGAGTTAGGAAAAATGGTAATTTTTATTTATACGAGTACTGAAGCGAGATCTTGACGTGAGGATATTGATATTTCAAATGACACAAAAAAAACTTGAGTACCTAATCCCAAAAAAAAAACTTCACACGTAAGTATTCGATATTTTACTGCACTTAATTTTTTCGAAACATTAATTTACAAACGTATTGATTAGTCATCATAATGATTATTTATATGTTCCCCATCTCCCCGTTGATCATCGCTGCGGTGTCAAAGTACACTGACCCTAGCGCCTTCACAATCGATGGGGGCCCGGGGCGAATTGTATCTGTTACTACGAGGGTGACGGCATTTAGGGACGCTACCGGTTGACATTGCCGTCATTACGGCTCTCGCGGTATTCTCGCCCTTATTGGTATAGATACATATACTTAATTTTTAGGATTCTGTTGTAAACTAGCAATCCTTATAGTTTCGCATGTCTGTTTGTATGTCTGTCTGTCAGCAGCATATCTCAATGACCGTTAATACTATAAAATTGCAATGTCGTGTTGAGTATATAGATTTATTTACAAGTCTATAGATTTTTATTGATTCGTACATAGTGATGATAGTTGATAATTCATAACAGCGATATTTAATAAAAAATATTATTATTACGGAACAATTTTATAAACTTATATGTATTAGTAAACGCCTGAAATATTACTATAAATGTAAGTGTATCCGGTCAATCTCGTAAGATTTTCAAAGTATGGGCAAAAATAGTAAAATGTTAAATCTGTGTAAAAAGCTTTTTATTTCTAGTACCTATTTCAAGAAAATTGTTTATTTAGCCTAGATTACCTAAAATGCATACTTATACAATTACATTTATGCACACCCACATTAAACAAGCAGGTACTCCGTGCATTTTTTTATAAAATTCGATACGAGGTCGGCCAGTGCACATTCCAGTACAAAGCACATAACGATACATCTAACCTCAAGACTTAATCCATTACCACACATGCTGCATACAGTGTGCACAGGATCACCAGCAAGTGACCATTAATCTTCCCGATGTATGTAAATTTGCTCTGATAAATCGTTGGTCAAGTTTTGTGAACACCATCAGTTATTTTAGAGGGATCATTGGTTGGGTTTAGGCTTAGAGTAATGGAAAAACACGATGCAAAAATAAAAGTCAATGCATCTTGTACTAACAACAGTAACAACACAAACTTAATCGTCAATCGACCTTAGTGTGCAAATGTATATTATCATATACAAAGTGTTTGTATTTTTTATACCTAAAAGTAACTGTTTAAAAGTGCAGTAAAGTAACCAAAAAAAGTTGGCACTGGTTTTCAAATCTAACGAACTAAAATAAAATCTTTCACTTCATAACTATCTAGGGTGAATAGTCGAATAGGAAAAGGTAAAAAATATATATCATGCACGTATTATAGGTGTTATTGGTATATTCTCCACCAACTACTGTTATTGGCACGGTGATGTTATCAATACCTTCCTTAATAATTAGACGAACGTAGTACCATCACGCACAAATAAACATTTGTTATATTTATTATGTGGTATCAACGTAACTACGCAGAAAATGTCAAGCATACTCATAATGTAAAAATATTTAAAAATCCCATTGTAATCACCTCTGAGCTTCAGTGACAGAAAAACCTCATTTGTCTCGCCTCAAGATTGCTTTCCAGCTATTATTTTCACGTAAATCGTTCCGATTTAAAACTCTACGACCAACGTCCGATTCCCAATTCTACAAAACGGTTGTCCGTTCTGATAGATGTCCATGAAAGTCGTTGAGAATGCTCAAAGAAATCTCAATCTTGAAATAGATATTGAAATCTCAACTGTAGAACTTGCAAATAAAGTTAAAATTTGGTTGAAGAGATGTTGCTTGGTCAGATTGCAGCTCAAACGGTGACGTGGAAAAATCAGATAACTAAAAAACGTGGGCAATTACGTTAGCTTTATTTATGGCAGTTTAAGTCTTCCAACGTTGGGTTTAAAAATCGTATTTAGGATCGGTGAAAAAGTGTCAGATGTCGAAGTAAATCCGCCAATTAAAATGGAACGTGAGACTGATTCCAAAGTCATGGAAATTAGGAAAAGGACAAATCTATATTGATTTAGATTTTTGATAATATGTATAAATTAATTCAAATCTGTTGTTGACATGGTTTATCACAATAATAACATAAATTAAAGAATCTGTTTTTAAAAATACCTATTAGGTTTTTTTTATTTTGATGACTTTACTACAGTTATTGGTGTCTAATATTAGTAATATTCTTCTTCTGACTTCTGCATTAAATCAACGGTAGGTACAGTCATTACGCACAGGTCTATGCGCTAAATCTAATATTTCAAAAAAATTTCATTTTTTGGGGAAATGAAGTATTGCAAAATTATTCCTAAATTAAAACTTACGATTTACTTAGTTGGCAACAAGTGAACCCGCTCATTTGCATCCTAGGGCAGTTAGCGCCGCCATTATTGAAATTTTATGTGCGTTTGATTATTATTCAGTAGACCGCTATTAGAGGAGTGGACAAGGGCTTTGGGAGGTTAGGCTAGTGTTGAAACGGATCTTAGATGGAATAAAATCAATTATTGTAACTCGTAGGAACAGAATTATGATAGATAATAACTAATTGTTGGTATTTATTTCGCAATGCAGTGCATCAACACTAATTTTGTTATTTTAATAGGTTTACCTATTTGAAGAGAAATGTTTAAAATCATAAGGTTCAATAGTCCTATATTTTATATCAAGAAGATATTTAATAAAATCTATTTTGTGGCGTTATATCTAAAAGAAGTCGAGAAATTGCTTATTAGATTTAAGTCAACTTCCCGGTTCCCGGTATGCGGTAATTAGTGTCCGATGTGTCCATGACCTAACACTTGAAATCATATTTAAATAAGGTCTGATTTTATTCTGTTCCTTCGGCAATCATGAACTATTGTGAAGGTATTTAACCATATTTAAATCTCTTGTTACCATAAACTTTGATACATGCCGTTTCCATACTAATCTACCCTTACCTTGAGTGAATAGACATCGCTGAGTTATGTAATGGAAACCTGGTAATTGCTTTCAAAGTGCTAACATACATAATTTATACGAACTTATGTAGCATGGATGATGTATAGATTGTAGGCTTTTGCATATCGCACGCCTCGGCGCTACGTAACGCAAATTAAACAAATACGAGTAGTAAGACCCGATCGAAATAAAATTAGACTACCTACTTACCCCTGAGCCAAAATATGTTTGTTCACGTTCTGTGTACATATAACATGGTCATGTTATGTAAGAGTAACCTTACTCAGGGTAGCTTTTAGATCCCGGACCTCCAACCTAAAATGGCTTTTAGAAACTTAACTTTAACTTTCAAAGTTATATATAATTAGCAACTATTTGAATTTCGATCAATACTAATTTCACGGAAGAAAAATAAAAAATAATAGGGTCAGCAGTAGTCATCACGCTTGCTCCATGATCGTATCAAGGAAACGCTAACGTAAACGTAACTTGCCAACTCGTGGTACGACTACAGAAGTTGGCTATAATTACGGACATAAATCACGATGCGAAGATAAATATCAATGTTTTTATACCACGACGAGGACATACAAGCTTTTGTTTGATGGCAAACAATTACCATAGCCCACGGATGCTGGAATTAACACATGCGCGTTGTCCACCCCGCGTTGGTGTAATATCTTCTTAAACAATTAAATGAAATGATCGTAACATTTTATCTCTCAAGAAATTAGTGTTCCGCCCCCCTCCCCCCTATATTTTCTCGTGATTTATTACAAAAAATGGTTCAAATATGCTAAACTCGGTTGTCGTTAAAGATATTTTCACACTGAAAAGAAAGGAATCATAAATTTTATAAAATATCATTAAAACTCCCAGCATTTTAATTAAACCTTGTTTATCCAAACAATAGAATGTCGTTTCAAACGGATTTCCTGCTAAATCCGTTTCATATGTCCATAAAGCTTCATCCAAGCCGTCTGCGCAAAACAAAGACAGCCTTAACAGCCTTTCAGAATTCCACAGACCATTGTCCATTTCGCCAAAGGCTAATACGCCCTAACCAAATCCTGAAGGCCTCTGACCTCTACTTACACTACCCTTATGAAATCTTCTAAATGACATGAAATTCAGAGGAGAGATAGGCCAATTTAGTTTGGTTTCCAACCAGTTAGAACCAGATGTAAAGGGGATATGCAGGAATATTATACTCGGATAGGAACAGAATGCGGTTTCCGTATATGAGATGGTGACATCTGATAGCTGAAGTGTATAGGCGTGTATTAGCGTTTGGTAGTGTCGCGATGGTCGCTATTGAATGACGATAAATTTGGGCTAAATGCCAGTCATGGCATACGTAGCGATTGTACATAACATTCGCCTTATCAGGATGCCGTTCAGCCTAATAAGATTAGTAAGGTATTGAGTCGCCATTGTTTATACAGCCTGTAAGTCTAATACGGGCGAAGCTCTTAACGGGTGTAAGTTTACGACATAATAAGTACATTCAAATAACTTTTACTTAAAATAAGAGCGACAAAATTTTCCATACAAATTAATTCGGCGCGCAATGTAGAGCAACATACAAAAGCAAATGACATAACTGCCATATCAACAATAACAAATGTTCGTACCTAAGTACATTGCTGCTCCGATAATCTTAAAAAAAATCTGTAGGGTCATAATTAAAAGTAACTTTTAAAAAAACTTTAAAAAAACCAGGCATGGGATTCATTAGTGTAATCCATGATTACACTAATGAATCCCATGCCTGGTTTAATTGATCGCCCGTATTAGATTTACACACTGTAGAAAACATTACGTTACGTAATACAAATCCAGGAGAACACGAAGTGTCTAAATGTAAAATATTTTTATACGTAATTAGATAGTGTACTTTTTACAATAAAAGTTATTTTTTTTAGAAATTGAGAACAACGCAAACAAACCGTTCAAGTCTAGCATTATTTTATTGTTTTAATGGATTAGGATAGTCCATTAAAACAATTAGTAAGAGTTGATTAAATAACTCATTTATCAGTGCCTAATCAATGACGTACATTGGAAACGAAATACAATGTCATTATCATTACAAGGTTTATTTACATTGCTCGCAACTTATGTACATAAGAACAAGATCTCTGATGTAACCTAACAAATTATCTGTTAATTTAACAAAATGATAATAATAGTTTCAAATCACTTTCTCTACAATTGCAATTACTAAAAAACTATGTGTACTTCTTTGATTTCAAATTCAACTTATAGCGTCTTTACTTGCCTAATTATTAGTTTAATTAATCTTTGAAATGAGAATTTTTATTCCAGTACTTTAATATCCGATGAGCCTTCTATGTTACATCAATTAGGTTCGGGTTTATTAAGCCCTGAAACGGTTTCATATGACAATTTGTACGACTGTATTAGGTACGCTTCAGATGTAATTGAACAGTGATTGGAATTGAACGCAGAATTGCCCTGGTTATGTCAATAATTAACTCCCCAATTTCGTAAAGGGAAACTCTGCAATTGCTTTAGTTTCAGACCAGGATATTCCAGGTTAGTTATGGAACCCTATTATTAAGTTTAAATATCACTAGTTTTGCCAACCCAGATAACCAATATCTATAACGTTGATACAAAAACTCCACAAAAGGGATAAGAGTCAAATACAGCGAGCTTACTCTTCATTCCGTTATAATCGTATAAGCAGCGACTCTTGATTTATTATTTCATACTATGGTTAAATCATCAATTCTTCTTTACACACGACACGCTCTCTGTTGACCACAGTAAACACATTTTCTATTTTGATCATATTTATGAACAAAAACTTAGTTTTATTAGTTACAGTAACACGATGCGAATAAAGACTCATTAACTACTTTTTAATAAACCATCATTTCAAATTAGAACGCAATTACAATCAAGTTAATACTGATTGAATGGACAATCCTTTGATTCCCTGAAACTCAAAGCATATCTTCATATAGAATATCCTGCATAACATAACCTTCGGACGCTGTAAGGACAATAGTGTTGCCCGCGGCGACAGTTGTAATTAAATGCCTGAAGTCCTCGATGCCTATGTCATGTCACACGATTCTATCTGTGTCCCCTATTCTAATCATATACCTATTTCCTATTGAACCCACCTATTGAAATTGTATGTGTATGTAATGTACATATGTTTAAATAGATTTTCAAACCTTTATTACCTACATGGCATGTGGTAGGCATTAGTGGTCTAGAATGGGGCTTTCAATTTAAAGGCTCAGTAGTATTACCTTGATTTGTTGCAAATATGTCAAAGTTTTAGCACGTGTAGACTGTATGTAATAAATGTTTAATATTCAAATTTCGCTATATTTAGGTACTCTTTACAAACCCCCAAGACCCGTTCGCCTCCTATCTCATGAGATTCTTTTATAACTCATATATTTTTATTTCTGCGCTACCTATAGCTCTTAAAAATCCAGTGGCCGGCATTATACTTTGTAATTCATTTATTTCGCCCATAATCAAGCTATCCCATAATCCTGGGCCTAAATCTCCTATCCCGGCCGTTTGTCTTGCGCGATGACAGTTTTACTGCTCCGCCGAAGTGCGAAGCATTAAATATTAATACACAATTTGTCCGAGTGGCCAGCAGTTCATCTACTTTTATAGGATCTGCGGTAGAAGAATTAATAAGTTGTTATGGGGTCTCTTATCCAGGAGGTGAGAATTGCAAGCACTGCTTGCTTTAATTTATATAAATATTTGTATACATGAATTGATAAATGTATGTCTAGGTCATTTGATGGCTTATCAAGCGTACAAAGCTCCACAAGCTCCTTGGTGTTTTCCAAGGCCCACTGATTCAACTTTAATGCGTAGCCTGCAGCCCATTAATTTAAACTTTTAGCCCCGACCCGGCGTAAGTGCAGACATTGACACTACTAATTAAATACGATTAGTAGCAATTTGATCGGAATGGAACGTCACGCATGGCCACTAATTAGACAACGCGTCGCGTCGCATCTGCGCGCGTCACTGGAGCGGCAACTTGTAATTATCGCTATTGATCTAGTTTTTACTATTATTCATTGTAATTTTTAATTGAGCTAAAATGCTTGCAATTTTGTCTTTTTCATAAGAACTGTACTTGTCGCTAAGCAATGCGAATTACTTAGGCGTAATTTTTCACTCTAGTACTGTAACCATGCTAATTTCAAACAGTTCTTTTATTATTTATGTAATTCGATGTCTTAGATTACAAACAGATAACAATCCAGACAACTGAAACTGAAATGAAAGAATTATACGAATTTATTTTAGTCTGAAATAGTATTTCACATTTTTAAACTAACGGCACGAGTGTCTATTTACTGTATGTATTTGTTTTTTTTTATGTATTCGATTTTCGACTTTATTGAATATCATTCGAATATTTAGCTGTCAGAAGAATTTAACTAGACCTGTTCCCTGATGATGTGTTGCTTTTGCTGGACAAATAACAGTAGCTTAAATATTAAGAAATAATTGCACCACAATCTTTACTACGTTCTGGGTTTTAAGTATCCTCCCATTTGAAACTTCTTATTATATATATTAGTGGACACATTACTGCGATCGCCAATCCGCTTGCCCAGCGTGGCGATTATGGGCATTTACCTCCTAATGCATCTATACGCATAGTTAATGGGAGAGGCCTACGTCCAGCAGTGGACTATCATAGGCTGATGATGATGATGATTATATATATTCAATGTTACACTATAAGATTAGGACTTTGTTGAAATAAAAAAATTGTAAACTTAACGTAGGAATGTAACTGTCGTAAATAATGTGATATCATTGTTACGCTTTATTAGTTCGATCTAGGTACCTAATGTTGACTATGTATCTCGCAAATTAGCGTCATTTCGCATATTAGTAGATCGCCATGTTTGCCATGTTAATACGATTATTCTGTGAAATTATTACGCAAAATTAACTAATTCATGTTTGGCGTTAATTGTAATCTAATATCACTAAAGGGAAATATCATTCAATACTGTTGACAGAGACACAGTTAAGGCTTGTTTACTGAGAGAACATTTAGCGTCATTGCTATAATTATTGGTATTATTTAAACCAGAAAATACAGAGAACAGAAATTGGAACAAATTAATTAAATTGATGTATACCTATATGTGTACGAGTATATTATTATCATCATCAGCCTATCTCAGTCCCCTGCTGGACATTGGCCTATCCTACTAAATACGCGTATGGACCCATAATCACCACGCTGACGACGCTGTTGCCTATCAATTCTTCTATAAACGAATGGTTAGTGAATGGTCAACAGCGAAGGAAGAGTTGGGTGGTGACAAATATTTTTTGTGATTTTTCTGTCAGAAGTTTACACTTTTTCATGTGATACTAGACTCGATTGGAGAGCGTTCTCCCGCATATAAATTGTTAACAACGCCGCCTGCACAATCTGCAAAATATTATTGCCTGCTATTACTAGAGTATCTTAACATGTTGTTATGTTGTATTAATATTAGAAGGAAAATATTATTTTTGGTTATGTGTGCCTGTGGTTGCGTTAGTGTGTAACTATGCCGCTTAGATAAGTATAAAATGTACATATCTGTGAGTTCCTGTAATTGGCTGTCACAGCAGAGCAGCTGTTGGATCTCCAAATAAAAAAATAAAAAATATATAATTAGAACTTAATATTATCATAAAGTCTCACTTTATCGCATACTATAGCCACGGTATTTGTGGCACAGGAATTATGTGTCTAAGCGCTTTTATGCACGTTATATACAAATTAGTCCCTTTAAATATTTAAAAATTACAATGTAAATACTAGTAGGAGATTAAAATTAAATATTGTGCATTTATTAAGGTTATTACTTAGTGTTAAATACACCAATCAACTCTCACCTTTACCGAATAATGTGGCTGGTTATTTGCCACCGCCCATGATTCGATTTGGGCGGTTAAGGTGATAAACACATAGCACTTCGCCTGATTAAAACCCGCGCCGCAAACGGCCGGTCGAGGCCGGATTTATTTTACGATGAACCCGTATTTATGAAACTAGTGAAGCGGTAGCAATTAGCTTAGGAAGTTAGGTTATGCTAGTCTCAAATAGGCAATATTGGTGTTGGAGCAAATGACACAATTGAAATCGCTAATCTCTCAAACTTGCAACGAAGACTGAAATTAAATAAATTTTAATTAATCATTTAAACAACACGATACAACGTTTATAATAAATACATAGTTCCTAAATAATACTAAAGTAAACATGTACCTAACAAATGACATCAGACTGAAATTTATATGTAATGGCATTCAGTAACCCGTTTTTAACAGTGACAGAACATGTTGGCATTTTACTAAAAAAAAACATGGAACTAATGAGAATTTCACCGACAAAATATTACCCCAAAAAGATAAAAAAAATAACGCATAATTTGTTTATTTTTTTAGGTATTATTCTAAATTAGTAAAGTTATTTGACTTATTTGTTTGTACTGTGAAATTGACTTTCAATTTATTTTTTCATTCCTAAAAGAGCACTATATTTCGCTTCGCCTGCAAACTAAAGTTAGCAGACTTTGTACCTATCTATTCTCTATGCCTACGCAGCCTGCTTGCTTTATGCCGGCGTCTGCAGTAATGTACTCTGAATCGCAATGCTATGCACATGGAATCTAAATGACCTACTTTACCCATATTACGGGAATTTTAATAACTACGTACTGTAAACTAATATGGGTGCTTCCATAAAAATCGGTTAACTTTTGGACAGAATTTGCCAAAGGTGTTTTTTTAATGCTAACACAAAAGTTAATCATCCATTGGGCAAGTGTAACACCAGGTATAATACATCCAAAATGGCCAGCCGATTTTTTTAAGTATTTAGGGAGATATATACGATTTTCTGATATTAGCTTTCTAGGGACTAACGGCCGAGGATAGGGACTAACGGTAAGATATATTTATCAATAAAACCACATAATATGCTGTTTTAATAGGCTTTTTACATATTGACAGCTACAAAAGTCATGTAAACAAAAAGTTCAGTCTAAAAATTCAGTCAAACGTACAGCACTTTGTTGCCTCCTGACAAAAGACTGTTAGGTACTTTTGACTGAAAAAGCGCTTTTTCACCGCCTGTCTAATTCCCATATCTTCAATGCCCAAAGACTGTGAAATACCAAGGTATTTATCTGCTTCCGATATAAATCTGAATGACATTGTCTTAGAAAGCTGTAAAATAAATTTGTTGAATCAGCGGCCGGGAACTTGACTCGAGCGAGCAACACGGCACGCCGCCATAGCCCCACAGTACATGATCGAGTGCGTATCATCTAGCTCTTTACTGAATCCTCAATCGCTCATTTACTGAAATAGTTACACTCACATTCGCAACATCGTCCTCATCAGCAGCAGGACCGACCCGCAGTGCCTCCGATGGCAAGTCGAGTACCGGCACCGGGTCCGGCGACGTGGCGGGTGGGTGCCGTGCTTAGGAAAGGATCGCGCGAACAGGGAAGGCCTCCAGGCGAAGCCGATCAAGTGTCGAGTCATCCACCCGCTTTGATCAACTTGATCCGATACTCGCTCCGCAGTCACATTAATGGTCGGCTTAAGGGCCTGAAACAGAGGAAGCATCCGGACACGATACGCGGATAGATAGTTCCTCTCACAGTATCCTAGTAGTAGGCCCCAAGACATTCTTATTCATAGTTTGAGACCATGTCATGCGTCGCACTACACCACCGGCAGCGGGAGCCGTGGGCGAGGCAGCATGTCCCGCGGGCCCCAAGCGTGCCAGCAGCGGTGGCCGTCCTCGCCGCGCAGGTGTTCGTGGCGGCGGCGTCACTGCTCGATTCACTGATGTCGGGCGCGGTGGCGTAATCTGCACCCGATGAAGATCGGAAGAATCGTCAATCCCTAGTCATAACGTCAATCCCTAGTCAGTTACATAACCAGGGCCTGACGGCCTAGGGACTGACAAATGCAAACATAATTTTGCACATAGCTCATTATCAGAAATATATGCCGAACCCTCAAAACACATCACAATAACATGCAATTAGGTACCAGGTATAATAATTTATTTATTTTGTAGTAAATTACTTACCTAGGGACAGACACATCGACTGGCACAGCACGTAAACAAGCTTCAAGTACGCGAATCGCACTGGCGACAAGATAGCCGACGCGGAACCCGTCGTGTTTGCGGCTAACTTCACATTGATACTTTCGAATGACGTAGTGTAACAGAACGGCTTTTACTCGAGTGCCGCAAATATTAAAATTTTCTAAGTGGCTAGGTACTGACGTTAGTTACGTATAACAATGTTATAGAATAAAATTTATTATTATAAACGTAATTTTCTTCCATAAAAGTGTTACGAAGTGTTGCATTGTGTAATAAACATTGGATTAGATACAAATAAACTAGTGATATCATTAAAACTCATGAATACTAAAGAAACTTAATATGAAATTTGGAAATGTGACATGGCTTGGGACTGACTTTTAAGACGTTTGATAATTATTTTCTATAATAAATAATGTAGTGATCGATACCAAATCGTATGACCTAATTAAAAATCGTTTATTTTTAATGCCTATAATATAAGATACCTAATATATTTATTATAAATCTATTAAAAGGCCCTAAACACAAAGTTAACCGAATTTTATGGAATCACCCATATTACAGCCTATATTGATAAATTATTTGAATAACATTGACGGCATCCATAGCTCATTCGGTAGTGACCCTGCCTGCCTACTAAGCTAGAGGTTCCGGGTTCGATTCAGCAAGTATTTTAAGGAGACCAGTAGAGTGACTTCTACGGTCACCACTTATCTTAAAAGGTTTATCTAGGAGAAAATGGAATAAACATTTTACAGCCAATCAACATAATCTGCTTCAAATAAGCAGTACACGTAAACAAGACGATAAAAACTAAAAAGCAGTTATAAACAGTTTTATAGTTAAACCCACTCTGAGTTAAGACGAGCTATCAAAAGTTTACGCTAATGGTATTATGCTTTTGGCGAAATGGTTTCAAATGATGACTGTCATTAAGGGACGAAGCGTCATGAGTCATCGCATTTGATCAACTATCGCTAATTGGATATAGTATTACACGTTGGTATCTACCTACACTATCGATATGATGTATCGTCCATTTCAAATACGAAGGCTTGATTCTACTTGACAAAATCATTAGGCGTCAGCCAGACCCTTTTGTGGCGTGATATTTTTGCATACACCGGTGTACGACACGTGCCAATTTGTAGTGGACTAATTAAATGACAAAAGTTTCGAGTGACATCGGGCCTTCGTATTTGAAATGGACTATACATACTGTGAAGGAAATACTAGTAATAATATTATTGATATACATATGATCTATTTACATATTATATTATGTAGACATCGTTACTTGATGCCGATAATAAATGTTATTAAGTAGTTACAATGGGTCTATCGCATGGATGGGTCTATCAATTGAAAATAGGCGAAATAACTCAGCATCGATTCAATTTCGTTAATAAGATCATTCTATCCTAGCGTCCTGACGAATCCTGTAATTTTTTTAGGCTTCGGAAATGATGAAGCATGGATTAGAACTCTCCGGTCGTTTTCTATCTGTCGATGTGGTTTAAACTGTTTTAATCAATATTTTGTAGAACAACTCAAATTCCATCTACACAATTATACCAAAAATATACCGAGTTCATCAACGCTGGAGGTAGTATCCACCTACCTTCACACTGTATGTTCACCTTCACAATGTATGTAGTTTCTCAAACATGCTAATGTATTTTCTCAAACATGCAATGTATGGCGTCCACGTGAGGCTAGAATAAGGAATCATCTCATACAGACATGAAAAAGACTAAAGGAAAAAGAAGAGCCCTCACATACGAGGTACAACGTAACTCGGCTGATCTACCCTTTTTGCATATTATTATTATTCTATTTTTCTCTTATGTCATTTTCATTAATAGTTACTTTGCGGGGTAACACGGGGAAAAAATACAATTTTCTCAAACATGCAATGAAATGTTGTAGTTACGTGCCTAAAAAGTGGCCGGGAAGTACCTCGTTGCCGGCCTAGGCCGGCAAGT